>WOGR01006916.1:0-12745 GCA_015342045.1 Leptinotarsa lineolata
ATTAATATTCGATTCAACAGTCATGTTGACTCATACTTCAAAACATATTTGATGATTTTGTGTTCTCGTCTAGTTAAGAAAACGAAGATATTTTTCAAAAATATTTATTCTTATCAACGAATATTTATTGTCATATAAATAAAAATAATATATTTAAAAATATTTCTCCTATGCTATAACTCTTCAAAAAATGCAACTCTGCTTTTTGTTGAACCAGACTTGCTTTTTTTTAGCGTAGAGTATTTGTTTTCACCTAATTTCACTTGTTCTTCATGTAACTGATCATACTCTGTTTGTTTTTCACCAACTTTCAACACTGCGATTTCAGTTCGTAACTCACGAAGTTGGTTTTGAAGATGTTTTGATTTTTCTATGTATTCAATTCTGGAACAAACCACATATATAAATATTTCCAAATAATTGTTCTTCTGTTCTTACCGTTCTTTTTCTATTTCTAAAGAGAGCTGATCGGCATCTGCATTGGCTATGAAGTCATAAGAAGTAATGTTGAGATTCAAATCTGGGGAATTAGATGCTTCACTGTCCATTATCGATAAGTCAGGAACGTATACTGGGCTTAATGGTGCTGGATATAAAGCAGTAACCGACTGAAACATACATGACATGTTATTCATTAATGGAGTACAAGGAACAAATTCTAATTATTACATCTAAGTAAACTTTCATTAACATTTCACAAAAATCAAGAAAATTGTGTTTTATAACCTTATTGGAGAATGATCAAACATAGACTTAGAAACCATAATTTAGATATTATTGTCTTCTACCACTTATAGGAGGTCAACTAATTCATAATCAAGGTTGGTAAAAATCATTATTTTTTTGAACTCGGCAACTACTTCCTCGGATAATACCACGCTGGATATTGAGTTATATCCGACAGACATTTATGCAAGATACGTCACAGAGGTCAGTTTCGTAGATGTTTCTCGTTCATCCAGCAGCAGGACCATGCTGAAATTATTCAGTTAGACCCTTTTCGAGGTATTCCCTCTCATCAGTGCAGAAAAGTTGGTATTAGCCGGGGAAGCAATTGTTTTCCGGCAGGCATTTACCAGAACCTACTCTGTAGGAAGTTGGGAGAGATGAATATTTAGAGATCTTATTTCGAAATATTTATTTTCTTATACGAATGCACCTCTCCTCGATACAGTCTTCAGACAAGTTTTGATATATCTACTTATTTATGGAAAGTATAGTAACTACTAAATACCATACATAAAGCTATAACTTACTGATATTGGTGATGCAGTAGCCGAACTATTGTAAGAAGTAGTACGACTCAAGAAATCTAAAAGTTTTTCTTTGGCCTGCTTCTCTGCAGCACGGGCTTTCAACAGTTCGTCCTTCAGTTTATTAGCTTCCGCAGCTCTTTTTTCAGATTCTTCGACTAGTCTTGCAGTCAACATTTCTGCTTCTCTGGTTTTTCGCTCCAAAGAAACCTGAAATGAAATACATTCTTCAATAGGAGTCTTTTTGAGTTTTGCATTGTCACACCTTTTCCTCATCTCTTCGCATGGCAGTAAGTCTTAACCTAGTAATTTCTTGTTCCGCCTCCGAGGCTTTTTGACTCAAGAGTCTTGCTTCCTCCTCAGCTACCCTGCTTTTTTCCGCCAGCAGATCAGCGCTTTCTTCTGATCGTCTCTGAAATGAAAATATTTTGAATTTTAATTATGAATCAGTAAAATTACCATTTACCTGTTATAGATAAATATAGTATGCGATCTGTTAACCGAACTTTGAAAAAATACAGTTAATAATAATAATCGTGATGAACAACTTTATTCATCACAAGAGATACAGGATACCTTATTTGTACTCAACCCTGTTAAGTTGAAAACACTTTTCAAAAAATGTAGGTATCGACATATTAGTTTTTCTTCACAGTTCTACATAATCAAAATTATGCTTCCACATGAATTAGGTGACCTGGTGCAAACTCTCTGAAAGAAAGCATGTATTTTGACAACTACCAAGCCCTGCTTGTTACTTGTTTATACAGGATACCCAGCACTTTGACTCAACTAAATTTTTTGACTTTTCCTGGTTTTTCCTGACCAATTTGTTTTCCAGTACCTACAGGTCATATTTCTATAACTCAAAAATAAGTCCTACTATGACATCAAAATTCAACAGAGTTGGTTCAAAGTTCAAAATTTTCAAATATGTACACTAGTAAAAATTTCAATATGTAACAATGAAATTTAAATATGAAATAAATATGTAATTATCACAACACAAACTAAATTAAAAAACTCACCGAAACAGCCCTTAGCTCATGCTGTTTTAAGTCTCGAAAATATAATAAGTAAAGAATATAATGAAAATGAATGAATGTTATATAATTACTGAAAAGATATGAAATGAAATGAAGAAACTAATCATAACCAATATCGTATGTTACCAATATGAATCTAAATAAATCTTCAAGTCTGTGAAACTGTCATCACCTTATCTTGCCACATCATGCTTTGTGACCCTTTATAAAAGTTTTATCAACAAATTCTATTAAAAAAAGTTACCCATTGGTTTACTTATTTGGAATTGCTCACTAACAAAAACTTCAAGAGAGCAATAACAAAAAAAATATTTCGAATTTACATTCGAAACGTTCTCCTTCCTCAATGTTCCTAGATAGTAGGATCTGGCAAATTTTTGCCGGAAAACAACTATTTACCTGGTGAATATTATACTGGACTTTTTTTTATATCCGATAGACATTTGTGCAAATTTCCTTATAGGGTAAATTTTTGAATTTCTTCTCATTAGACCAGCAGCAGAAACTTGCTGAATCATCACAGACAGATATAACCAAGACAGCAATGCCTGGTACTCCACTGATTTATTTCATTAAGACCCTACTGCTGGACGAATAGCAAGAAGATTTACATCATTTGTTGATACCTAAATTTTCATTCTTCGTATAACCAGTTATCACAGAAGTGAATATCCAGGAACGCATGCCGAATTCTCGACTTTTCATTTTTTAAAACATACCAGAGCTTCGTTAGCTAAACGAATCTCCTCCTGATATTGCAACAACCTCTGCTCCATGTTTGCCCTCTCTCTTTCTGCTTCTTCTCTCAATTGTTTTTCCCTAGCCAGACGGTTTCTCTGAACTTGTCTCCGCTGTTTCTCTTCCTTCGCAGCTGCTTTCATTTGTTGCAACTCCATCGAATCAGGTTTCCGTCTTCGCATAAATAAATCATGATTACCCATGCACAGGTCCAAAATCTGATAAAATAAATACTTCGGTTTCACAATTGGTAGGGATTGTAAGGATGGATTGTATTTGTACAGATAATCACATCTCAAGAAAAATGAACCAGTTTACCAAAAGTTTTATTTTTGAATTTGTTGAAAGTATAAATTTCATTATGCATGTTATCTCTTTAAGTGAATATTCAATTATTCCAAAAAATTTTAAAAATATGCCAACATAAAATACCTCCTATGACAAAAAAATCATAAATAGCAAATATCTTTGAATGCAAGAATGAGAGAAAGTTTTCAACTGAAAATTTGCTAAATAAAATGAAAGTTCAGAAAATTTTCACTTACCAGTTTATTCATTCTAACCTTCTGACTAAAGAACACAAAATTTGGGGCATTCTTATCAACAGGTTTGATAATAAACTTTTTATCATCAAAACTAATATGCCTGATTTCAGACCAAGTGAAAGTAGTTTTTGGTTGAAGCTTGTTTTCTTTTTCATAGATATTAAGGCCCAAAGCTGTGACACCCAGCCATAGGTCAGTCTCTTTTTTATTCTGGAAAAAACATACATATGCATAAATATTTTCACTTTGATAGTGTGAAATTTATTTCCTTTGAAAAAGTATTATAGTTAATGTACAAAAAAATACAAAAACCCAAATTTTGCTTTATAAGTGACTATTCAAACAATGAGTAAATATGAATGATGGCAATATTCGAAATCCCTATACTATAATTCCAAATTAGTAGGCACTAAATTCCCAGAAATGAATGACGTTTTTGTCTTAATCTGTCTTTCGCAGTGGCGTACGGAAAATATACTCAACAGATGAGGGGAAATGATGATAAAATATATAAGATCACAACCTTGACAACAATGTTTTCGTTTTAATGCAATAATATTTCTGAGAATTGAGTACCTATTATCATGGAATTGTACTTATGGAATAAGTACATGAATATCAATATGCAACTGTTTAGAAAAAATCACTCTAGTTTTCTAATTCTCCAATAGAATTTGAAAAAATGAAAAACTATTAAAAAAGGAAGAACAAATTGACGAATATAAATGAGTTAAAAAGTTTGTATCTCATCCATAAATGTTTCTTTTATATACAAACTAGAACAAAGAATATCTGAAACAATTACTTCCCCAAGTAACATTTCATTTTGAGGTTTTCAGTGGGCAATTTACAAAACGGCAACACATGTTTCACAATACAATAGCTACCTCAGGCGTATGAACGCACCTGAGATAGCTGTAGCGAAACAATTGTTATGGTTTTGTAAACTGTTCAGTAAAAGAAGGCGCCATCTATGAGATCAAAGATAAACTAGGCGTCCTAAAGCGGTTAGTAAGTTCCACTCATGAAACCACTGCGATCAGGAATGTTGGTTAGATTAGGACCTTGGGAAGATAGATGTTCTCTGGGTATATCCAGTCACTATAAATCTAGTCACTATAAATCTTCAGTATGTATTTCAACATACTCAATCCCATTCACACGAAATGATATATTCGTCTTTTTTTTATTTATATTACTGTTAGTATAGAAACATGTTTATTACTATTTTATATTAAGACATGTCCTACTAAATAAATAAAGTTTTTCTTCTTCTATATTCTAATCTGCGCTGAGAATAGCATGTTAATACTTAGCATGCACCAAAATCGACTTTGGAGATATATCGTTTCATATTGGGACACCAGCAGGTTAACTGAAAAACTCATTTTAACCCCATTCAACCCATTCTAAACTATCTACTTCATTTTCAAAATATTAGCTTGCAGATCTGACGGCTCTGGAATCTTACTTAACAAATCAATTCGTTTTTCAACATACCAGTATAGGAAAATAATTAACACCATACATATCGAGATCCTGAGCAATTTTCAAATATTCCATTTCAGCCTCATCACGGGACATGCCCCTATGATCTGCATACCAAACTCTGATTCTCTCTTCCCACATTTCCAGAGTCATTTGGTACTGATCTATTACTCGCTGTGGGAGTAGATCCTCACTGGCCAACATTCCAGGTTTGTAAGTGTCTTCATCAAAATCGCCGAACTGGAAAAATAAAACGTATTACATAATTTTTCGTTGGCAGAAAGTTATCTTGAAGTCATAATTCATCAGTTGAACCTACGTTTGGAAGCAAAATCTTATAAAAACGAAACTCTTTAACGACTGCTTCAACGACTGCTCACTTCACTTGTCAGCCATTTTTTCAAAAAAAAACATCAAGGGAAAAATGAATGAATGGTACAGGCCAGTCTTAACTCCCTAAACTGTAGGTTAATGGACTGACACCTATCAGAAAACAACTACTCCCCTGGCTAATACCACGAAGGGCATTGGATTATATCCGACAGGTGTCAGTGCAGGAATCTTCACTGAAGTACTTTCTACATGTTGTTTGTTGTTCGCTTCAGCTTAGTTCAAGGAATGATATACTGCAAGGAATTCGAATTTCAATTATGGAATATCATCGACTCTATGTTGATGATGGCCACCACCTTGCACTGACGAGAGGCCAAATAGCCCGAAACCGGTCTGCAAGTGTACCCATTCAATAATTGAAAATCGATTCCGGCAGTTGTATTGCCAACATCATAAGCAGAAAATACTTCAGTGAAGATTCTTGCACCGACCCCTGTCAGATATAATCCAACGCCCTTCATGTAATTAGCCAGGAGAGTAGTTATTTTCTAAAAGTCGTCAGTCCATTAACCTACAGTGCAGTGTAAGGAGTTTGAGACTGGCCTAAACGAATTTTTCCTTCAGATGTTTCAATTTATTCCATTTTTGATTTTCCAGTTGTTAGTAATTTTCAATTGTATGTATTACCTGACAGAAGTATAGTACAAGAATAGGGTTTCTTTTTGTTCAGATCGTCTCGAAATGTAATAAAAAGTGAAAAAAATTAAATGTTACACAATAGATGTAGTTTCCGTAATGAAAGATGTCATTGCCTTCATTCATGGAGTATTGAGTGATAAACACACATCTCCAAAACCATTTCCAGGGAAATAATTCATAACATCATATCGCATTGGCAAAACTTTGAAGGACAGGGATATACCCTGAGCATCTGTTTTGAGACTTTTTCTATTCATTATTCACATGAATTGAGTCATAAATCATTTGGAAGATATCAAAATGATAGTTCAATATGAATTTTCTTCTAAAGCGAAATAATGAGTTTACTCGAAATGCTTTCACTTAAAAAATATGAAAATAACTTCGTAAACGCAAGCGAGACATAAGCGGTCCTCTTCATTTTGTCTTCAATCGAGGACCGCCTGCCTGATGATGCCCAACAAGCTGAAACAGCTGTCTACCGGTGGCTCTTGAATTGAAACCAAATAGGGAATTATCCGAATATTACTTATATATTTATCTTTTCCTTTTCATGGAATTATTTTCCAGCAGCTTAACAGCACTAACCTATATAATTTCTGGCTACATGTGGATTATCAACAGCTGTTGGTCATCTGATAAATTTATGTGTATTCTAACAAAAATTTCAAAACATGTTTGAAAAGATAAAAAAAAAACATGTCAGAAGTGGGATTCGAACCCACGCCCACAAAGTGGACCAGAACGCTCGAACCTACTCTTGTAGGCAAGGATATCCTTGAGTCTGGCGCCTTAGACCGCTCGGCCATCCTGACATATGAGTACTGGGAAAAAATGACATGGAAACTTCTCTGTTGAATTACCTAACTTCCACAATTGAATAAATGAAGCAATTCTTGAACAAAACCAAGAAACACATGTCTATAGTTTGCCCTTACAAATATCAATACATGAGTAAAATAAAAATAGATGTCAGAAGTGGGATTCGAACCCACGCCCACAAAGTGGACCAGAACGCTCGAACCTACTCTTGTAGGTAAGGATATCCTTGAGTCTGGCGCCTTAGACCGCTCGGCCATCCTGACATATATGTGTTGGGAAAAAAAATATATGGAAACATTATCATTGAATTATCTAACTTCCACAAGTAAATGACAAGCGATTTTTGAAGATGATACATTAATAGAAGTAATCGCACGATCTCGGTGGCAAGTTTACATAACCTCCACGTGAGATGAGCATGCACCAAATCGCTCGTGCAGAATATAAAATGTGGCATGAGCTGTGTGGCACGTACGTTGTCCTGTTGAAACCACATATCGTTAGTGTCCAGATCATCCATTTCAGGGCAAAAGTAGTTGGTTATCATCGACCTATAGTGCTCGGCGTTGGCAATGATGGCCTGGCCATGACGTTGAAGAAATATTGACCGATTTCGCTGTCAGCCCAAAATCAAAACCAAACAAAGACTTTTTCGGGATGCATTGGACGCTCTTGGAACTCATGTGAATTAGTATCGTCCCAAATTCAACAGTTATTGTCTGCGAAAGGCCAGTTATGAGCGATGCGAAATCGACTGCCTTGGATTTTCCTGCACACTCTCACAGATAGCGGCAATGTTTTCGCCGAATCTCGCGTTTCATCGACGGACAGTTGTTGGTAGATCATTTACTGAATCAGCGTACTCAATTTTGTTCATCACATTGCGAAAAGTCAATTCGGTAGGACGGGTGGGTGAAGCGCACGTACGTTGCCCGAACAGAAAACTCATTTTGATATAACAATTTTATTATTTTCACGTGTTGTTGATTGGTATACCCGTCCATGATGATTTGGCAAAACAGATTAATTTGACAACCTATTTGACAGATGTAGCTTCAACAAGGTGGCCGTTATCAAATGTCAACGTTCGTAAGTCCCTGTTGGAAAAACCTTGATATCATTATTTCAATAAACAGCAATAAAATTTTACTGTATTCGGTTAAGAAAAAACATAATCGATATAATGCGAAAATAAACCACAATCATAACCTGTGAAGCATTATTTCTTCAAATGAATGAGAGATTCAGCAAATCTTAGGGGTATAAAAATTTCAAAAAGCAATTTGCCATAATATAATTCCTGTTACTGCAGTTCTCTCATGCGTCTTTTCCATTCAGAATCCTTATTTGATGACTGTAATGAAGTATTACTTACAAGCACCCGGCTCCCGTAATTGTGCTTCATTACAGTGGGAGGTTATTTTACCTGACGAGCAGACAAGAGTGGGTACCTATGAGGGATATTTAGAATTACCACATAACTTGCACTTACGTAATTCCTAGTGCCATCAGGAATTCTCATACTTCGAAAGACGATAATTTGATTATTGACGGTTTGTGTTGTGAGATAATTCTTGAGTGGAAGGCGTTGAGATGAAGGATTTCGCAAACTAACTGCTAGAAAATATTCTTTACGAGTATTGTTCACATTATAGACATGAAAAAATATATGGAACTTCAATACGATATATGCAACTATATATGATATATACAAATTGAATAATGATACTCATTATTCCAGCTTCCTGAAAGAACGTTACCTGCAAGTGACCGTCGATGGTTATCTCTCGAATACTTTCATCATCAACGCTGGTGTTCCCCAGGAATCCATATTGTTTCCAACCCTATTTTTATTGTATATCAATGACTAATTGGTAAAAAAACAAAAATCCAATATATTGCTTCGCTGACGACATCACACTTGTCTCGTCATTCTATTTGGATACCAGGATATCTTCACCGGCAGCAGGATGTTGCATGTCTAGAAGTGATTTCGAATAGGGAGAAAAGTAACCAGGTTCAATTCAATGCTACAAAAACTCAAGTATTGGTTTTCTCCAAAGAGATAAATGACTCGGAACCGGATATAATGATGTCAGGACAAACAATTCCGCTCTCTACTTCAATGAGTTTGTTGGGTGTTAACATGGTCACCAATATGTCTTGACACAATCATCTCGCTGGAGTTGGGAAAGCTGCTTCTCAAGAGCTTAGAACACTGAACCAGAGAACTGTACACACCTCAGCAACTTTTGATGCTTTATACAGCTCAGATCAGATCTTCTTTGGAGTATTGTTCTCATGTATGAAGCCTCGCCCCTAAACATACCCTGAAGCTGCCGGATTTCCTGCAGAAAAAAGTCATCTGGCTGAATGAAGACGCGAACATCACTTGCAACCTTGATAGTCTGGAACTTCGGAGAAAGGTTGGAGATTTGTCTCTTTTCTGCCAAGCCGCTTGAACACTTCCACAGGAAGTGGCAAATTCCAAGGGCGGTACATATCAGAAATATGAAACGTACTCTGGCTGCTCATCGTTTTGAGGTTCAACTCAGGACACCTAGAACTTCACTGCTCAAGATTTCTTTCATTTGGAGAACTGAGTTTATGAGGAATACACTTCCTGAGTACGTTTTGTCGAATGGATTTGATCTCCAGCGAATATAATCCAATGTGAAATACTACTTTCGCACAGACACTACTTTTGAGACGTCTTAAGAATTTTCCTGTAGTGCTTGTGTTTTATCCGTAAAAAAGCCAACAATTCATTTTTACTGACAGTGATACTTCATTCCCAAGAAATATTACATATTTTTTATAGAGAATTATACATATTAACTCCAATTGAAATTTAGGGAACCATCTGAATTATAATGCTTCCAAGCGTCTTCCAAGATCTTGGTTGTAGCGACTTCTTACAACCATGAGACATTTCGAGGTATTCATTCAGTGAATATGCATGGGTTCTACTTCAATTTTAGTGCAAAAATTCATTTTTTTGCACTAAAATTTCAGACGTCAAACTGACAGTTGGAAATGACGCTCATTCTTCAATTAATTTTCAAAATGAAAAATGGAAGAGTACCATTACAGAACCTCACTGACGATTCGATAACCTTACCATCAACTAAAATATATTCCTTCTTGTAATGAGTTGTTTCGAAGAACTCTAATTTATCTTCAATGCTAGAATTAGGAAGATGGTTATTTCAGAACTATCTCATCATCTACACTTCATTTTGATTCAATTCCATACGAAAATTATCTATTTAGGATTCACACATTTCATCTTTTGAGAGTTGTCGTTCGTATTGGTTCCACAGCTGATTAACGAAAAAACAGATTTGTTTTGAACGGTTCACTGCTTCTATTGAGATTTGACAGGCGTTAACTCTTGAAGTTGCAGATGAAACAATTGCCGTGAGGTGTCGCTGCCGTCAAAACAAAACTGGCGTAAAACGAAGACATACGAGTATGTTGAACATTTTTTCGAAACATAAATGGAAACAAAAATGACCAATTCTATTCAGTTGTCTCCCTTGATATCGTAATCATTTTTAATGTGACAGTGGTTGTATGTGTTTTTATTTGGTTAGTCCTTATTTTCGTTTGTACCTACGTTGTCTGTTACAAATATTTTAAACGTTTTTTTGACATGGATAACTGATGTTTGGTAAGTCCACCTGTCTCTTTTGCATAATATAAGATTGTTTGAACTATATTAATATTGCAGACTGTATTGGCATATACAGTGCGAGTCTCTAACATAGAACAAATTTACTAAATCAAAGGGGTCGTTTCTCTCGGAAATATGCACGGATACGTCGATTAGTATTTCAAATAGCCCTTATTTTAATACAAAAAAAATTATACAGTGTGTTTCAAATATGAGATATGACGTCATCGATTATTTTTTAAATGACAACCCTGTTTTTTTTAATGATTTTTATTAAAGGGTTCAACAAGTCGCACATGCCTGCCAAATTTCAATTTTTTACTCCTCGTCCTTTAAAAGATATGTAACAAACATTATCTACTACAGGTACTCCAAGTTGTTTTAATATATATAAAGAATTGAATATGTAGATTTTAGTTGGTGAAGACACGCCTGAAGAAGCTGATGTATAGCGAAAACCCTTGTTGCGTTTTCGTAAAACTATTCAGTTTAAATCTGACAATGAAGTGCTTCTTGAATACTCAACGATTGAGAGCGAATTTTTGTTTTGCTTTTCCCTAGCTGAAATCTCATTCCTTTGAACGTATCTATAATATCATTTTCCGTCTGTTTTTGGAGACATACTTTGGTCTCCATTCGAAACACCCGTCAAACAGCAACTTAAAAATGATTTTTTACTCCGCTGCTTAAGGCAGGACACTAAAGAAATCGCCATTCTCTTGTGTGCATTTCCACGTAAAAAATATGATCAATCAAGAACGGCAATCGTGGGCAGCGTATAAAATTCCTGAGAAATAATTTTTGCAATCTGTGCACTGACGCACGTAACCTTCTCGATAAAAAATAAGTACATACAAAGTAAATCCCCGCCTCTGTTCGAGAGCAAACACGACTTGCGATTGTCAGGATCGCTCCTCGAAGGATGCACAAGGCCATGAACGTTCATTCACCCGCCCACCTACCTGCAGCTCCTCTCCAGCGAGCGACACGTCAGCTGGACGATGAACGAAGACGGTCTCTCGGAGGCAGGGGACACCTTAGGAAATTTTGCGGAGATTTTGTATCAGCAGCATTCGAGAGAGAGTATTGGACCCGAGGCAATGAGACACTCCATTTCCTCAGGTGTAGATGTATAGTAAATAACGAGTAGAAATTGCGAAAATACTAAGCCTACCAAAAATTATACAGTGGAGTGTTCCGCAGGGAACTGTTCTGTGGCCCATATTCTTCATTACACGAGTTCTGTTGAAGAATTGGTGAAAAATAAGATGCATTGTAATATGTTTAGAGATATTGATGTTACTGTGTTGGAAAATGTTCAACCTGAAATATCGGATAGGCTGTTCTTATGTCAATAAGTTCAAGGCAACCATTTCGAGCATCTTTGAACTGAGCTCAAGCTCATTAGTTCATATTATGTAGTTAAATGTCAATATATTTAGGTAATTATTGAAAGTTCCGAAATTTTGTCCTAGTTGAAAATATTGACATTATATTCTAGGGTTATGAAGCATTTGTCAGGAGCTTCAAACAGATGTGTCACAAGACCCCCCTTTCCATTCAATTTTTTTCCCAGAAGGCGCCCAGTCGCCATCTTGAAATTGTCATCTATCAATTTCACTTCAAAATAAAGTATTCATGCATTAAATTTCGTTATCCCAAATTTCAATTCATTGAGTTGACCTGTTCAAAAAAAAAGGGGGAGGGGGGGGGACATTAAAGAAAACCACTGTATAGGTAATTATTCGAATAGATTCAAAAGGAGTCACAGCTCATACAGGACACAATCCGAATATTTTTTTGTATGATTAGATGCCAGCTCTCAATTTATGTGGAATTTTAAATCTCTTTTCATTTGTCCGATGATTTGATTGGTCAAACTAAGCACGATTATTTTCAAGGGTAAGATTTAAGTTGGAAATTTTCTCTGTGAAGGCATATGTGCGAATGTGGTTGTGAAGGAATACAGTTTTTAAATTAGAATTCTTCTTCTTGTTGAAGTTGATAATTTGTTACGCGATATTTTTGTTCAAGACAATTAAATTACAATAGGGTTGCCGAAAATCAAAACACCACTAACATGCCCGACTAGGTCAGTGGGTTGCACTAAATCGTGGGTGCAGTTAATGTAGGAAAATTGATGTT
>WOGR01006917.1:0-12745 GCA_015342045.1 Leptinotarsa lineolata
GGTGCTCTCCGATATCAGTCTGTTACCATTTCGCCACTATCCATATTTTTCTTCAAGACGGGTAGCCAAGTGCGATCCATTTCTAAGGAGCTGTTCGAAATATAATTCTCTCCAGATATTTGAATATATGTTGATTCTTTTAGTTTGCCAATGAAACTAACTCTAAGAGACACAAACTAAAAGAATCAGCATATATTCTCATATCTGGAGAGAATTGTATTTCGAACAGCTCCTTAGAAATGATATCTACATCTTTGAAAGTAACTTTCGATCTCTGTTATATTACAAAAATATCGTCCAATATGTTTCACACTACGAAGATCAATTTGTCAAAGGTTCAACATTTTTAGTAATTCGTGAGATTTTACAGCAGTAAATATACGCCAAATTTTCTTTTCTACTTCTTCATCATTACACAAGAAATGTGGGGAACTTTTAAATAAAGTCTTTTAAAGATGTGCAGATCATGCACAGAAGTTTCTTTTAGATATAAGCTGGAAAAAAGCCCATCCGAAACAACTAATTAATCAAAATTTCACTTACACAGAAAACTTTCCCCAGGCGAAATTTAAAGTTTCGGGTGAAAATTCCTTGTCTTCAACTCCTCATCAGCACCTTTTTAGATTACTTCAAAAGACGAAATACTCATTTCTAAAAAAAAAAGTACTTTATGTCATCAGAAGAGAAAAACGTCTGGTTCTTGTCCCGATTACAGTTTCCAAATGCATCTATATGGTTAGTAACATTTGTACATGATCTCCACATATAAGCTATATGATGGAGAAGTAGAAAGCCCAAAGTTTTTTCTCAAAAACTACTCTCCTGAAAATATTCCCTTTTTGTGATAAAACTATAAATTCAATGTTTCTCCATTTCAGTTTGATCTGATGTTATCCGAGGATGGCAGTGGTCGAGGAGCTGCTCTGGTTGCAGCGGTGGCTGCAAGATTACAAAAAGAAAAGCAAGCCGTTCAAACATAACAGCAGTTACTTGATTTCAAAATGAATTTGTATAGGTTAAATTATTATTTGAAAGAGCTACTGGCTATGAATACTATTTACTCATAGTTCAATGTTTTGGGTTCTTATAGACTGTATTTAGACATCTAAAACAATTTTATTTCAACCATCACTATATGACTCAAAATAATTCCAAAGTTGCAATTGATTCCTGTTTAGTTACATCTTTGAGATTGAATATTTTTATAACACTTGAGCTGTTAGTTTGTATACCAAATTGTTTTAACAGAAATTTAGCGAAAGTTTATTTTGTTATGTTGTTGTAAGTAGAATGTGATCTTAATTAGTTGTCTTTAATACTCTAGGACAATAGTTTATTTTCGTAGCTTGTGAAATTGTTATAATAATAAACATTTGATTCCTATGACTGCTACCAAGATCATTTTGTTTGTACATATTTGTACATTAATTTTATTACAGAGGTACTAAATGTTCAGGTACTTAAAATATAATTGTCATTGTTTTTATACAAAGCGGTGATTTATTTAAAAATAATCATAAATGAAATTGTAAAATATTGAAATATATGTATGTCACTCACATATTGTGTATTTAATTTTGTGAATATTTATTCATGATGATGGAAAATTAATTTATTTGCTCCCAAATGGAACCATAGATTCTAATTAGTTTATAATGGCTTATTTAAATCATGAATTTATTGAAACACAGTCATCTGTAGCCCAATTTACTCAAGGAGAAATTCCTAGAGAGAACTAAGTATGATTTTTCTATAAAACAAGTTTTTATCAATTTATAGTAGGCTTTTGGCATTTTATGCGCAAGGGTAGGTAAATTATCACTTTAATAGCAAGGATAGATAAAGTACATTTTTAATATTTAAATAAAAAATCTTACACACTTGAAATATTACAATTTTTTTTCTCGGCAATATATGCTAAAAGCGCTTTTTCACTGGCCTAATCGACTTTCTTTACCTTTCTCCATTTATCAAAGGCTTTATATTATTTTTGTAAATTAACTTTCATGACAGTAATTTTGATAGTCGGCTATCTCGTTCTCTAATTCGTAGCAGTTTCATTTCTTGCTTGATGTCCTCCATTCCTTTGTCACACATCATTTCTTGTGTTTCTATAGTTTTCACTAAGCAGATATCTATAGTAAACCCCGAGCCACCCATAGCAGACCATATTATTGAAATGGTTTACATTTGGCAAAGTATGAATTATTTTTCTTCCAAGTTTTTCTACAAAACCTGCTATAGAAAAAAAATTTGAAGATTATACTCGATGATAAAATGCTTTATCGTCCAAGAGAGTTTTCTACAAAAAATTATTTTTCCATAAATCCAATATAGCTTTGAAGTTGTATATTTATGTCATATGTTAGATACTTTTTATAGTTCAGTGTGATGGGATGAATTCAGTACAATCTATTAAATATTCAGAAAGAAGACAGGAAGTTTTTTCACCCAAAAAACAAAACAATTGTATTAAACTTAGTATTAATCTTTCAGAAATCAAAATAAGCCTGACGACTGTATCGAAGATGGATTACATAGCCATTAAAAAAAATAAATGTTTCGAAATGAATTTCAATGTTAATTGATGGATGTAGTTGTTACTAAATGGTAGATTATCATTAATGAAGTTGCTAGATTCTGAACTGTAACTACACTTCTTGACTGGTTTTATATCCAGAAACGAGTCTTTTGCCTGACTAAAAACCCAAACATCACAAGCAACCTTTTGGTAGTTTGGGACATCAAAGGAAGGTTGGGACTTGCCTTTTTGGCACGCTTATATTGGCTTTACTTGTATGTTAGTTTGTGTGTAACCGACTCTTTTGGACTTTATACGGACAGATGTACAAACTTTGTACACTTACCAAGAATAGGTGACAATACAATAATTTCATAGGTTTATCTGATTATCTTGATCAGAATCGCCAGGATTGATTAATTTCCTCACAGTCTCTGTGTGAGAGCAATTGAGGCAACCACAATGTATGTGAATGCGCAGTGTCGGATTTACAGATTTTCCGCCCGTAGGCTATTAAATTTTTGCCGTCTCTAAATAAATATTTTTTTTCAAATTTTTTTTCTCAATTTTAAGGTGCAACATGGATTCTCAAATTATTTCAGAGTGATGTTATGATAAAAAAATAGAAAATAGCAAAACACCACTCAAAAATTAAAAAATAAATATTGATTACCGCTTTGGATATTTTTGGTATATTATTTTCTTAAAATTACATCCAAAACTAAAAATTTTGGAAAAAAGCTTCCCTATAAGTTAATTTTTCACAAAATGCCCCATACTTATTGGCAGGAGAGAAGCCGTTGGATAAAAAACTGCCGCTTAGTATTGTTTTATCTTATCATAATTAATTCATTTCGATTAGCATTTTCTGAAAAAGTTAATGAAAATAATATTAATGAAAACATCCAATTTAAATAGTTCGTGTACATGAGCGCTTAAGGTATGCTCATTTGAATTTTCCAAACGTTTTTTCACTACAAATGAAATAATTAACTGATGAAATGTATCAATTCTCTAATCAACAAATAATCTAACTTCATATTTTGTGGAGAAAATGTTTTTATTGTCAAGTCGCAGTCCAAATATCAGTTATTTGATTAATTGAAAGCGAAAGACTATATCTCTATAAGATATTTAACTAGTCTTTTATTTAATAAACATTAGACAATTTTAGTCAGTAACTACGCAAAAAGAAGTATTTTTCGGAAATTAAAATTGGCAATTTGCAAATTTGCTGTAACAATCATGATTAACCCATCGATATTATATTAAGATTGAATTGTGTAAATAGTAAATATTAGGTATACGGAGAAAAAATTATGGCAATTATCAATTAAGAAAATATGTAAAAATAACTAAAATGACTATAATATCCAATCGCTGTTGCGATATTCCTAAAATTCATGTTCAAAAAAGTATACTTAATAAAGCGTTTAGCAATTGTTTATATAGAGATGTTGAAATACTTGTATTTACCACTGTGTCTAGGACTATATTTCGATTTTTGTTAAATATTTTAATTTCTCAAAATTTTCGAAATTCGTATTTTGTGTGTATAATATATTTTTTTAAAATTGTGTAAATCGAAATAAAAAATTCATGAACCAAATCTGCCGCCCTAGGCTCAAGCCTACTCAGCCTGCTGGTAAATCCGCCACTGTGCATGCGTATATGTTTTATATTGAAACAAATGGACTTGAAATAGTAAGCCAAACTAAAAAGTGGAAAATTTTCATTTCTTTATTTGCCACTGTGGTACAGTATGTACATATGGTATGTCAATATTTTAAAATATACATAGGATATAATAACAGTGTGATACGAATAAAATAGGTAGGTATAAAAGTCGTGTATATAAATTCCCCAGTAAAAATATGGAACAGGCGTCGAAGATAAGACTAAATAACAGTAAGAGAAAAAAATACGTAAAATCAGTGCTCATCGGAAATCATCATCCAGGAATTCATCACAACTATAGTAACCTTTTTGCAGCAGCAATTATTTCACTCTACCATGAAACACTTTATCAGAGGTAATTTGTTTGATCTGCTCTGGTAATCTATTATACAGATTTATGGCATTATACAAAGGGGACTTTTTATATTTCGTTGTCTTACGACTTGGAATTCGCAAAACATCACCATGACGTGTGTTGTAACTGTGCAAATAAATAATAATAGTTTCAAAAACTAAAAAACACGCTTTGATAGCGTGTTTTTTAGTACTATGGCTTGATGTAACTAATGACATTGAATAAGTCTGAAATCAAAATAAATCTATTTACAAAAAAAAATATTTTGTTGTAAAAAAGCGTGGGGTGCCAATCTGGCAAACATCTCCTAACGAAGTATTTATAACAATAGATATTTAGCGCCCCACGCTTTTTTACAACAAAATAATTTTGTTGTAAATAGATTTATTCTGATTTCAGACTTATTAAAAGTCATCAGTTACATTAAGCCATACGACTTATTATCGATGTTGAACACAATCTTAAATTAGCTTCGAATTATTTTTAGTTTGTTTTGCTATCGAAGCATGTTCTTTTAGTTTTTCAAACTATTATTTATTTATACAAATACTATCACGAGATGTATGTAACATTCATCCCACTGTATTTCTACGAGAGTGGTGTATCTCTAAGAGTACATAGCAAACAAAAACTTGAATTCTATGGATTTAGATGACACTCTTATGAATGGATATAATCATACCTATTAAATTGTAGTCTAATGAAGAGCTAACAAAAAAGTCAATTATAGGGTCCCACAGGGCTCGGTTCTGGGTCCAGTTCTTTTCTTAATCTATGTGAATGATGTAACATATGTTGATACATTACATTATATGCTGATGACACAACTCGTGTTTAGAACAGTTTTCAACTGATGTTGAGTATTTTTTCCTTTTTGTCTTCTGGTTGCTATGCAGTTAAGATGATATCGATAGAATTAGGATATTCTACAGCTAAAATGATGTAACACTCTGTATCTGAAACTCACTTGAGGTGAATTTCATTTTGGGGTAGTTGCAGCAACATATTCAAATTACTAAAAAAGGGTTTAAAATATATGTGTAAAGCTAAATATAACGAGCCATGTATGCCACTATTTAAATCTAAAAAAATATCAACTGCAGAATCATTATATGTATATCTTACAAACGGTATTGATTATAAACATTTAGACAGGGCTTTCATCAAACATTATACAATACTCGCCAAAACGGTGGTATTAAACTTCCTCTTCCTTCCACAACTTTGATTGAAAATTCATTTAATAACAATGTCTGTGAGATATATAATCACTTACCTGTCAAAATCAAGAACATAGATTCCCTTATTGAATTTAAAGAAGCAGTGAAGAACCTTTTGGTGGAAAAAGCCTATTATAATCTTGGAGAATACTTTGAAGATTCCTTTTGATACATTCACTACTTCAATCTGTTAATTTCGTTAAGACTAATACATTTTTAGACTTATAATATACCATTATTTGTGGTCATATTGTTTTTTACTTCGTTTGCCATTGCATTGACATCTATATTCACAACTCAGTTTTTTAAATTATAGTGAACATCAGACTTTTCCAGAATTTTTATATTTTGTCAACTCGATGAATATTTTTCTGTTATTACAGTTTTATTTATGAAGCCGTTCAGAATTAAAAAAAATATCTATTTCAAATTCCCTCATGAATATTCACTATAATCTGTGTAATTCAAAATTCGAATGTAATTTCACACTGTCTTAGATTTTGTATCTGAAATATCCATGGGTGGATTTCCAGAAGAATTTTTATTGTCTCTGCCTTTCTCTGAAAGTTTTCTGTTTCAAAAGGGAAGTTAAACTAGCAGTAAACTATTGCAAGCGATCTCATGTTCTACATGAATTATGTATAGTTTAAAAAATGATCACGATCATCTGTGATTTTTTTATGTCAAAATATTAGGAATGGATTAGTGATTAATCATTAGTCAATAGAGTAAAAAAATAGAACAATTAAAATATAGATAACATTGACTTGGTGTTTTATAAAACTATATAAATGAATGTTCCATAGTGCAACGCTCCCAAGCAATTCCAAATTGAAGAGATCACTATTAGTTGTAAACCCTCAAATTGAATTAGTTATAACAAAAATGATAAGTGGTGAATTGGCGCAGTGGTAGTGCGCCCAATTAAAATCGAAAAGTCGTGAGTTCGATCCCAACCTTGACAAAATATTTTTCTCAGGAGAATTTTTCTAATTTAAGTTGGGATGACTGTGCAATGTTACATGGTTGCGAAAATAGTAAGCAGAATTTTCAATATGGTAATGAATTCTGGATTATACTTCCTTGTAAAATGACCTAATTCAAACAACGCCGAAGATGGTACTGTAAATTAATCATACTTCTTATATTCAAAATTTGTGTTCATTGATTTAGAAAGCTATAATGAGATTTGAAATATGAATCTTCATGTAGTAAAAATCTAACATTGTCAGTGATAGGCCAAGAGAGGTGGAAAGAAACGCAGTAGGTAGAATAAAAAGTGCAGGGAAGTTTGCCAATATAAGGAAATAGCAACTTCTTTTGGATTTGAAATGTGTCAAACTCAAAAACGTTTTGTACAAACACAACTCATTAATCAAATAAATATGTGTTTATGAAAGACTACATAGAGTTAAGGATATCTATGCTTTCTAAAATCAGAGAAAGCTATTAAAAACTTTATAAATTACAATACATTATTAGTTTTTAAAGCAAAAAAATTAATTGAGATCTCAACGAAGCTAAACCTTTTTATTTAGTGACAGTCAATAGTGTTTTTCTATGATAACAGATTTTCTTTCATAAAGCTTATTGCTATCAGCAACCGTTATGATGTAAATGTGTGATTCCATTTTTTTATAAAAAATTACGAGAGCAAGTTATGAACCACATCTATGCAACTTTGAGAGATGAAGCTGAGCATCATAGAACATTGACCTATCAAAAATAAAGGTGATTTTTTAATAAAGTAAAACTTCGATAAGACAACTTCAGGATTGGATAGTTCCTTCAAAATAAAACCGTATTGAAAAGAAATTGGATTTTGGCAACATGAAAGTTGAAATTTTCCTGTCTTGAAAATGTTTTTGCCAACCAGACACTTTTATTCAAACTTTGCATAATTATTTTTTGGAACTGTTAAAATTTCTGTAATTTTCACCTTATATATCTGAAAGTCTTTAAAGATACTTGAATTTGTTTTTCTATCAAATAAAATCAATAACGTATAAGTGTTCAAGTCTCCTTCAAGGGACTCATTCCCAAAATATATTTTTTAAACATTATGAAATTACATATAAACATTATCAAATATCTAATTCACACTTACATAAAAAACTAATTTACCAGAAAACTGAAATTTCAAGCGAATTCTAATCCATTTTTTCAGTCCAACCAAGCAGTCTTGCGAACAGCTTCAGCAGATCTCCAAATATTATTTCATAGCAATTAAGCCATAACACCTTGGTGAAACCACAGGATCAAATAGTTGAACCAAAAATGAATTATCATGTCCCTGCTCATGCAAAAACAAAAGTCTGTCAAGTAGAATTAAGCTTTCAATTACTGGCGACAGCATTCCTCGTATTAGATAAAATAAATTGAGCTCATGGATCCTAGCTTCATATTCTTCATATAATTTATTGATTTCCAGATCTGTTATATCTATGTTCAAATTCAATTTTTTCATTGCTTTATCAACATATTCAGAAAAATCAGAACACGGTTTTCGAAACCGTCCAACTTGTCTCTTTTCTTTTGTCATAAAACTGCACTTTTTATCAAGCAGCACCTCAAATAAAGCTCTGTAAAATATAGTCCTGTTCGGTAAATCTTTCCCATTCATAATTCTATCAACAGACTGTGCAGCTATCATTCTAGCAGATCTTCCAATTACAAACTTTTTCTGTTTTAGGAATTCACTCATCGGGAAGCCTGTAGGGCATAAATTATCATCTCCTTCATTTTCAAAACTCTCGCTGATAAAATGGTAGCAACAACCTACATTACATATTGTTTTGATTTGTTCATTGGCAGCAAATATTCGTATGGAAGTAGGCGCCAGATTTCCACAGGTATGCAGACCAACCAGACCTAAACCACATGGTTTTTCTAAGAAGACATCTGTTATTAATTGGTCAAAATTAATATCTTCATCTACATATTTAGTTATTTGTTTATATAAATCCTTGGTGGTGTTTCTTGTTTTCTCATTATTTTCTTTTACTACACTGTTCCAAATTTTCGATAACTTTTCTACTCTCTTGACTGCACTGTGGGTGTTGGTTACTGAAGCATCTACTCCAAGAATTGGTATTTTATAGTGCAACGCCAACATAGAACTCAGGTAACCTCTTCCATCTCCAATATCAATGAGATGACTTGTCTGAGAAATACTTTTCAAGGCAGCCGACACGCAGCTGAGAATATCAACTTCATGAGATTTTTTGGAAGTCATAAAAATATTGAGTCTCAATCTCAGGAATTCCTCACAGCTCAACTCTTTCAAATGATTCAGAAAACTGTTTGTGTTACAGCAAACTGAGTGAATATTTTTCAGTGTAAACTGTTTCGATCTGTTCACATATTCAAACAAGTTGGGCATTTCTTTGTAATCATTTTTAAAAATACTAGAAATCACTTCTTGCTGGCCAACTTTCTTTATTTCTTGTTTTATATTATTAGATAAAAAGTTTTCAGATCCATCCTTTGAAAAATAATCCACCATATGAAAATTTGCAAGAGGTAATAGAGGCTCCAAATAAGTTATCAAACATTCTATTTGATCCATAATCAACTGACACTTTGAGGTCATATTCAGAATGATAAAGTATCTTTTTCAGAGTAATGAACATTTACTTTGAGTTGACTACAAATTTTTTTAAATTTAGCTCTTATGATATTTATAGATTCACCTAAATCTATGTTTTCCTCATTTAGTCTTGGATAGTTATCCAATAAGTTTTTCAAGCACTTCAAAGAGTTGATAATTTTTTCTGGCCTTGCCTGGGAGTTTTCATAATGTGTCAAAAATGTTTCAGTGATTCCAGTATAGTAACCTATTTCAGCACCTAGTTCAGCACCTCTGTGATAGCCTAAATGATATCCTTCTGGATTTCCCTGAGCAAGTCCTAGTGAAAAACCCTCCTCATAAGCCTCTTCAATCACATTTTCTTCAGATAAAAGTATGTCACTAAAAACATCATTAATATCTTTTTCTAAAATACAAAGAGATAAATTAAATACATGAAATGAATGAGGACACACGAATTACCTTTTTTATCTACCTGCATTTTTATTTAGTTGGAGTACAATATTGTTTTGAAATAAAAATTTACCCCAATCTAACGTCCAACCATGAAATGTGTTCTTCTAACTTAAAGGTTATAGTTCAAGCCAGTGGTCTGTTTTCTGCTTATTTTCGATTCAATGGCCTCACCAACTAAGGCTATCCGGCCAGTTGGTAACGAACGTTGTTGTTAAAGCCAAATGTAGCCACACTTGAGTACACCTGGGGCGGGCCCATCCACATTAGGGTTGAAATTACTATCCAGGAACTTGTCAAGCACAGCAAGCTAAAAATAATCCAGTTATATCATATAGGCCAAAACAGTGGTTTTCTATGCACTACGGAGATATCGCATTAGCAAGGACATAGGTTGTTCGTAATGTAAGCACAGAAGGTGAGCACAAATATTGTCAATTCTGACAGAGGGTTTTCTAGAATGAAAGAGAAAACATTACATGAGAATTATTATAATAATTAAAAATAAACTGATACAATAAAACAATAAAAGAATATTACAATGCTGTTAGGTCACAGACAGATATTAGTTTTTTCTTGAAATTTACCAGAATATTATTTGATTATAATTATTTATACGCATATAATTATCAACAGAATATAAATCTCAGTTCTTCCAATATTTGAAAATAGAATTATTTATCGTATGAGTGTTACATTTGTGAGTGAACGCCTTCAATTATAATTAATGAAGTAACAATAAATATTACTTCTCAGTTCAAATCAAACTTTATTCATTCATTCCATAATTACCATTTTTCAATTTATATTGTTGTTACAGATTATATAATACTGTACAGAAATTACCCAAGCTTAAATGCTTGTAGTGCTCATTTCTGCACGAGAAAGATATATTTTTTTAAATTTTAATGCTTTAATCTATACTAATATTATACAGCTGAAGAGTTTGTTTGAACGAGCTAATCTCAGGAACTACTGGTTATAATTGAAAAATTCTTTTTGTGTTGAATAGACCATTTATCGAGGAAGGCTTTAGGCTATATAACATCACGATGTAACTATTAGGAGCGAATAAATAATGGAAAATGTGAAAAAAACGGGGAAAATTATTTATCCTTGAGGGCTTCCATTGCGTGCGCTGCGAAAACGGTTCAAGATACCAAAAATATATGTGGGAAAGAATTATTCCTCTTGAAATGATCTAAAAAAATGTCCGCGACAGTATATGTCCATCTTTTAAGATTAACTCACTAGAACCGTTTTTATGGTAATCAAATTTGGTCGAAATTAATGCATTATTTGTTAAGAGTTGTATCAACGTAATAATATTAATCTTTATTCAAATAAATGTGTTGTTGATTAAGAGTATTTAATTGTGAACAAAATTATCTTTGACATCACTTAATTCCAATGAACATGTTACTACAACATGTTCGCGGTTCAATATCATTTGAACATCTAAGGACCGTGAATGGTGTTATTTGCCAGACTTATCAAGGCGCTTGCAAGGAATTAGGTTTACTGGAGGGAGATGAACATTGGTCAAATACAATGTCAGATGCTGTCATGTCATGCGTAATGAGAATCAGGATATGACATTAGCATATAATGATGATATATACAATGATGGACTAATCATAATTGAAAATTCATGAGATTTGCGATAAATCACTAATCGATTTTGGGCTTCCTGTATCAAAAAGTATTAATTCACTTAATCATCTGAATCCGTTAGATGTAGCATTGCGAAAACCGTATGATCTAAATGAATTAAATGATTATATTACTCAAAATGAACCAAATCTAGTTAATGAACAGGTGACTGCGTATCTATTTATTTATGTTATGCGAAGTGTTCGTTTTAGTGAAGTAAAAGTATTTGTTTTGTATGCTCCCGGTGGAATCGGCAAGACCTTTATTACTAATCTTATATTAGCAAAAGTAAGGCCTCGGAGAAAGCTAGCTTTGGCAGTAGCGTCGTCAGGTATCGCTGCCACTTTATTAGCAGGTGGACGCACAGCTCATTCCATTTTAAAACTGCCCTCAACTGTTTCTTTACACAAAGATAGCGTGTGCTCTATACGTAAAATGGCCCTTTGGGAAAAGTTTTACAAGATGTCAGTTCAATAATCTGGGACGAATGTACCATGATCCATAGAGCTCATGTAGAACCTCTAGATAGGACTCTCAGAGATATTAGAAGCTGTGATAAAATCATTGGTGGGATTACTGTTATGTTTGCTGGGGATTTTCGACAAACTTTACCAGTAATAGTAAGGGGAAACAGAGCAGACATTGTAAAGTCTTGCCTTAAAAGTTCCCCATTATGGAAGTTTGTGAACATCTTAAAATTAACTACAAATATGAGAGCATATTTGGTGGGAGGTAGTATAACTTTTTCTTCAAAGTTACTTTTAATAGGAGACGGAAAAGTACCTCATTTTGAAAATAAAATTGAAATTGATCGTGATTTAGGAGAAAGAGTGAGTAACATTGAGGACTTTATATCGAAAGTTTACCGTGAAATCAGCGAAATAGGAAATAAAGATCATCAAAGGGCAATATTGGCAGCGAGAAACAGTATCGTGGATGAAATTAATGACCTAATTTTAAGTAAACTTCCAGGAGACATAGCTACCTACACATCTATTGATAACCTAATGGATCAGGAAAATGCGGTTCATTACCCACAGGAGTTTCTTAATTCTTTGAACCCAAGTGGCCTTCCCCCATATTCTCTCAAGTTAAAAATAGGTTCCCCGATAATTTTACTCAGAAATCTTCAACCACCAAATTTATGTAACGGGACCCGACTTCAAATCAAATTTCTTCGCAATAACGTGATCGTTGCAATAGTTTTGACTGGTCCAGCAGTTGGTCAAACAGTGCTTATACCTCGTATCCCAATGATTCCAAATGATTTACCTTTT
>WOGR01006918.1:0-12744 GCA_015342045.1 Leptinotarsa lineolata
GAAGGTTATTTAAAATTTTCACTGAAATTTCATCAATGCCCGTTGCATTTTTGTTTTTTTGTTCTTGCAAGATTTCTTTCAGCTCTAATAAATTTGTATCTTCAAAATGAAAGTTATTGCGCATATATACATTATTTAAATAATCCATTGGATTTGAAGCAGGAACAAGGGATGAAGTTAGTTTTTGAGCAATTGTGGAGTAAAAATCATTGAGTGTTTCTGGATCCATATTGACGTGTTCCGGAATTGAATTTGATTTATTTCTTAAATTATTCACTATGGCCCAGTTTTCTTTGATTTTATTATCAGCTTTGTTTATTCTGATCTTGTAATGAATTTCTTTTGCATGCTTAATTACCCATCTATATATTTGGCTATATTTATTGGAAAAAAGTTATGAAAAATTCATCGGAAAAATATTTTCGTATTGAATGTAGTGATCTCAAGTTGGTCGCAGACATCTTTATGCCATGTTTAATCCACGATTTATTCATTTTATTTTTTAAATTTTCATTTTCCATTTGGAAAAACGTTCTTCAAAAACTATGGTTGATAATCCTTGAAAAGCGCCTATAGAATCGTTTGTAGACAAAACCTCTTCTTATGCAGTGTTTAAATTTGTTAAAATTTTAGGAGCTGTATATTCTACCCAACTTGAATGATTTTTTGAATTATTACTTTTAATAGGGAATTCTAAAATTATACCTTCAAGATCTGATAGTCCGGCTGGGATAACACTGCAAGTCAATTTTTCTTCTACAGGTTTGTGCAAATATAGTAGATGAATGTTATGAGATTCGTGTTGGTTCTTGAACTGACATTATTAAGTTATATGATGAGAGCAATGTGTCGAGTGCCTTAGCAGATGCAGAATTTTTGTAAATAAAGGCCATTTATCATTATTATTTTTTTTTCGCAAGGTATGCGATATATCACATCCGATGAAATTTTTCTTCTGAATGGAATGGTATTATTATCAAGTCGATACAGTGACCGTTTGAAAAGTTATAGCCAAATGTGTCTATTTTGTGAAGAAATCTGGAGAAATTACATTTTACCAGTGTACATATATATTTAATTTTTGTTATAGCTGACCATTCCCACAGCTTGTATCCGAAGTATTTTTTGATGAATTGAATGGTTTTATTTTGAAGATACATTATTCCTTTTCAGAATACTTTATTAGCTATCACAGGTATTACAGTACAGGTACCAAAGTCTGAACCGAAAGAGATATTTTTTCGTAAGCAGTATTTATTGGTCTTTCAAAAATGCTGCATTTTTTTTTTAAATGTGCTCTTTATTTGTCCGAAACTAACACCGCTCAACTTGTTACTATTGTACTATTGAATATTGTTCTGATCTACATCAAACATATAAACACAAACTTTGTGCACAATTGAGCATAACAAAAATACTGCGTTGACTTGTTGGAAACTCGTCAAATTTTTTTTCTGGACTTCAAACTAAGCTTTACGAATTTTCACCAATAACGGCTAAATATCTAGCCCAAGTTTTAGATATTTTCATTTTTTCAACTCATTAATGTCGTGTTCTCGAATTATTTTCCCAAATTCTTCTTCCTCTATTGAAATGCTAAAAAAAAACTCAAAAAAGTTTTCAAAAGCAGTGGAAAAAGGTTGAGATTCTTATTTTTTCCAGGACCGTAATTACCAAACTCCACCAAATCGACGAAGTACGCAACCTGTAGTGTCGTTGGATATGCTAAGACAAGTGAAACTTAAGCCAGCATCAAGAAATTCCCTACGGTCGGAGACGCCAGACTGCACATTATCTTCTTCGGATTTGCCAACAAGCCCTCATTCGAGTTTATGCAGGTTATTGAAAAATGATTGTCCAACAACAAGGTTGAAACGCTTACGTAGGGTTGGTGGTTTAAGTTGTGATTCTGTTTACAGGCGAAATATGCTGGCAAAGAGAGATCGAGCTGATAGCTGAAAAATGGTGGAAACAGATTTAACTGATCATAGTACCAGAAAAAATTTGGAAGGTTCATACAAAAGTGATTTGGGAAGAATCTGTAAAGTCTTTTAATAATATATAGTTATACCCACATGCATTTGATGCTTAATTTCTTACATATTATGAATGATAATGCCAACAGTCTTGAAGAAAATTCATAAGTTTTATTTATTTTAATATAAGATGTGATACCGTACACGTGTTGATGCAACATTCATAATTGGAATATATTATTTCGACTAAAAGTTTATAACAATAAACAGTATTTATTCAAAATGTATTACATTTTGAATATATGCAGTTTTCAAGTAGTTTCTAATTATATTTTCGTTATAAACTTAATGAAATTGAATTAAATAATTTGAGTCACACAATTTTTTTTTTATTTAGGTTTTTGTATTTAGCTATATTTATGTTGATATTTTTACAAATTGAAAATTTTTCTATTATGACATCCTCGTACTGAAACTTGGATTATTATTGAGTATTTACAATTTTTGAAAGTTTCATATCTTATCACTTTGAAAGGAATTAACAAAAATGAGATTGAATAGACATGTTGAATTTATTCAACCATTAGGTATGATATTTTTGAGATTTACTATATTTTATATATTATTATCATATGTGATATTTTATGAAATAAAATTACATAAAAATATATTTGTATCAGTTTTGAACATCCTGTGATCATATTTTCACTTTTTACATGTAGAATTTTAGATTATGGTTTTTATAGAAAAAATCAAATTTTATATTATGGGTGCATTCCACTAAGCGCTCACAACGATCACGCTAACGACCGCAGTTTTTCCCGTTCCACTTGCTTGCGAGCGTTGCTGTCGTAAACTCAAGTGGATTGGATTTTGGAATGTTTTGGGCGTTCATGTGAACGTTTCAAATGGCGAGGTTGAAATAATGAAGTGGAAGTTTTAATGAGCTTACGTAAGACTCAACAATAAGTTTCAATAATTGCAAGATATTTATATTAAGAAAGAAGTAGAACTTAATTTTTTATATATAATTTCAGTGAAGTTGTTGAACAAATTGAGTTTGAATGTAATCAAAATGTCTTTTACGGAAATTGGATATTTGTTGATGCGTCGCAATAGTTCTCCAGAAACTAGTTCATATAGTTCAGATGGACAGTGGAATGCAACTTTACAAAATCATAATCATGAAAACAGAAAACTTAGGCCACGTATTATTGATTATGAGGGTGTATTTCATCGTTATTCAAATGAGAATTCAAAAGACATTTCAGGTACATGATTTTCCATTACCTATTGAACTGTTAATTTTGAAAATGTCATGTCTCATTGTACATTTTGATTATACTCTAAATTTAAGTTTACTCTAAAATTTACTACGTTATGTGTAAGTAATTATTCCATTGATAACTTATGAGATTGAATAATGGAATAAGTTAAGAAATTGGATATGAATTACGAACAACAGATAACATTTATTTCATATTTAAAAAAATGCGCCGAAATATTGTCAACGTCCACTTCGACCCACCTCCTGAGGTGGGTCGTTGTGAGCTTGCCGTGAGCGAAAGTAATGACGTCATGAGTGGCGTTTTCGCCGCGATGTGGAACGGCTGAAGGAGCATTTTGATCGTTGTGAGCGCTTAGTTGAACGCATGGTATGTACATAATTTTTTTGTAATATAGTCAGCCATCGGCTTTGGTACCTTTCTTCTATGATTTTTAGGTCCTGGTGAAACTGCTTTCTTTGTTTTTCGCAATGAGACTCCGGATTTTCTGGGAAATGATCAAAATCTCTGTGTAGGGAAGGTGGTTTGATGAAAATGTTACATCCTAACGTTTTGAAGCTCTCTAACATGTATATTGTACAATTGCAAAGTAGTTACTCACCTTGTGAATTCCGGCACTTCCGGGTAACTTGAACAATCGAAATCTACGCCAGTCAGTCCATTGAATTTACAAAGTCGAGATCCTTCTTTTTGTGGGCCATCAAAAATTCTTGCTTTTATATTTTCTGTATTA
The DNA here is from genome assembly GCA_015342045.1 of Leptinotarsa lineolata. Taxonomy (NCBI): domain Eukaryota; kingdom Metazoa; phylum Arthropoda; class Insecta; order Coleoptera; family Chrysomelidae; genus Leptinotarsa; species Leptinotarsa lineolata. Next base: position 3,996 of record WOGR01006918.1, read on the forward strand.
AAATCTCGAAATTTTCTCACTATATATCTGTTTCTATTCAATGTTCATGCTTATCACGACTGTACCACAAAAATAACAAACGAGAGTATTTCGTTGAATTTCATCAGTTCGGACTTCCATTGTCTAATATATAAAATGATCTGAATTGATCTTTAACGGAATGGGTACTCCAAAGTGATGGTAGAACAGACTTTGGCTAAAATACAGCAAGAACTTCGCGAGAAAGAGAAGTCGTCACAATCAGTGCTTGCACTTCCCTATATCAGAGGATTGCCGGAAAAGATGAGAAGAATTGGGTCAAGTCCATCAGAACCTGCTTCAATCTGGAAACACTATCCATAACAGTCCCACAAAAACCAGGCCACCAAACGCGGACTGCGATTCCAAGAATTACATTTACCGGATACCCTGTGAGTGCGGAAAATCCTATATCGGAGAAACTAGGAGGTCATTGAAAGTTCGCATTGCCGAGCACAAGCAACACACACAGCGAGGGGAGACCAGCAAATCAGGAATAGTAGAGCATGTTTGGACTCAGTGGGACTCGAGTGGTCCCAAGCTGAGATCATTCACTGGTTTAGAAGGAAATTCAAAGAAGCCACATATATGTTGTCCAACAACGTATTCAGCCAAGCTAGCGAAGAGATACGCAACATATGGAAACCATAATCAAGCGGAAAATGGCCAACTCTTGCCAAACGGTCATCTCCCGCTAAACCGGTGAAATACAGTCGCATAGGTCCCTAGGCAGATTGATATCTCTATCCTGGGTCTGCAACTGACAACACCTGATCAGAGCTTTGAAGATCTTTTTGATCTATCCGTGAACCAACAACTATGCCCTTAATATTTCCTTCTTCCGGAGGATTCAGTCATCTCTACTCGGGAAAAGTGCTATATAACGCAGTTTGTAGTTGACAGTTGAAGGCGTAAAGTCAGAGGTCATTCCTAGAATGCTGTGGCTTCTAGTGTAAGCCAGCAGTCTAGTGTACTCTGCATTAGATTGATTTGTGCAATTGGCGATGTTCACAAGTCTATATGCAGTACATCTAGCCTCTCTCCCCAGAAAGGTAGGAGGAGGTAGTTCTAGAAGGATCTCCATGGCCGCAGACGGTGTGGATCTGATGGCACCACAGATAGCCAGACAATCCTGTCTCTGTAAGCCAGAGAAGCCAGAGGTGTTTTCTGTAAAGCTTTCGGCCACCAGACAATTGCTCCATAAGTGATCATTGGTCTGACAATCATCACATATATTCAATGGATTTGTTTGGGACCTAAACCCCAACTTTTATCTCAAATTCTTTGACATGTCCATAGGGACAATCTGGATTTGTTTGAAATGTTTTCCAAGTGAGTTTTTCAGGTGAGTTTTTTTATCAAGGACGATTCCAAGATATTTCATCTCCGTTCCAAATGGAATGACTTCACCTTTGAGGGGAAAATGGCGTGTTAAATCGTCCAATTTTCTCTTGGTGAAAGGGATCATCACAGTTTTGCTGGGGTTGACAGACATTTGCTCCCTCTGGCACCAACTGGGAACCACGTCCGTCGTACTTTGGAGGATATTACAAGCTACCCTTCCCAACGTGGACCTTGCCAAGAAGACAAGGTCACCTGCAAAAGCTTGCAGATCTGCTTCTCTTCCAACTAGGGCATCAAGCAGACTATCTATCAGGAGCGACCATAGAAGGGGAGATATTACCCCACCTTGAGGGCAGCCCCTGGTGACCCTGAACCTAATGGCCTCGTCTTGAAGATTTGTAGTCGCAGTTCTGTTTACCAGCATGGCATATATCCATCCAGTTATTGTCGAATCTATGCCTTTTTCAGCCAGGGCTGATCCAATAGATTTAGGTAGTGCATTGTCGAATGCTCCTTTGAAATCAAGAAATACAGCAACCACAATCTCCTTGTTGTCAAGGGATTGGGAAATTTTCTCTTCAAGGTTGTTTAAATGTTTAATGCTAAATCTGTCGATTTGCCGGTTTGATATACATACTGGTGGGGGTGGCTACATATATAGCAACCTTTCTGATGTGTCCGTCCAGTATCCTCTCAAGTCCTTTCAACAGGAAGGATGTAAGGCTGATTAGTCGTACCAATGTGGGGTGTGGGTCTTTCCGACCCACTCTAGGTATATATACCACCCTTGCTGCCAGCAAGGGTGGTATAGTTCTAGTTCTACACCAGACTAGCTCTATGCAATTTTATGAGAATGGGTATAATTATTTTCAGTCCGTTTTGCAGAAGAGCTGGAATATCCCATTTTCTCCAGGAGATTTGAAGAGCTGAAACGACTTGATAGCCCATTCAACTGCCGGTGCTGTAATAACCTTCTTGACGACCTTCCAATCAGAAATACTCTTACAGAACTTCCTTCAAGACTCCCGTTTTGCCTTTCTAATTTCCTTGTTGAATGTCGTTAGATTTGTTTTGTAAAGCTCCCAGTCACTTGACTCTTTAGCCAAGAAGAGTTATGGTTATCTCTTTTAAATCTTAGTCTACAGTTCTTATGATAGGCTGAGATCATAGCTTCACGAAATTGCTCCGCTACTGTATCCATACCATCATAACTGTGAATAGTAATGAATCCGTCCTCATAATGCAATCGAAGGCTGTTTCTCTTAGCGCTCAATATTGAAGAGAATATATCTATGGTCTGAACAAGAAGGTTCAGTAGATACAGTCCAATGGTGTATCTTGTTGCTCAGAGAATGTGTGTAATACCTCTTGTGTATTGCTGGTGACAAAAGTTGGTTCCTAGCCCTCATTAATTACAGGCAGCCCTTCCCCTAGTATATAATCAAAGAGTAACACCTCTATGGTTTATATTCGTGCTGCTCCACACTGTATGGTGTGGATTGGCGTCACATCCTATTACTATTTGAAGTTTTGGCTACCACGACTTGGGTGCAGAAGCCTGTAAGCAAAAAATATTTAATATCCTTCTTGAAGACCGGACATGTTCTGGGTTTCACTCCAGGGCACACTCTTACCCCACCAGGAATATTGCTCAGTCCGGTTACTTGGCCTGTATTTCCTGTGCATGGTTCCTGCAGAAAGGCAAGGTCGATGGATTCCTTATGGACACTTTCACCCACCTCTCCCTGGATCGAGGGATGAGTTGGCTCAGATGATGAGGTGAGGAAAGCTGCAGTCCCTGAGTTGCCTGCTGGTTTTTTGGGTCCCTTTTAGAGACGATTTTTATTTTCGCTTTTAATACAGCTTTTTCCCTGGTTTTCTCGACGAGGTGTTAGCCGTCTTTGTCGCAGCAACTGGTTTCCAGCCGTGGTAAGGGCGTGAGCCGCTGGTTTACCCCTATGTTTGGGTGGAGGTTTGACTGCTCTCCTCTTCATAGGTGGATTGCCACTCGGTCCCGCTTTGTTTACTCTGACGGGTACGTTAGAGTGATCCGGTTGAGTAGTTGCCTGCTGGGAGGGTGCCCGGGCTTTAGGGCGGAATAAGGCCTGCCCAAACCAAAAATGTGGTCTGAAACCCATCCTCGCCAGCAAGCCATTAATCCATCGTCAACAGCGAAGGTTCATGTTTGACCGAGAACCAAATTTTTCTTTGTGGAGAATAGACCACTCCAAGATTGACAGATCATGGTGCATTTTCCTCAATCTAGTGAGGATCTGCTCGGAGGTCAGTCTGTGGCTGCCTTCGTCAGGTAAGTAAGCAACACAGATGTGTTGCTTCGGAAGTTCATCCTCTGTGACGGGGAATTAACTACACCCACAAGTCAGTGGGCGCTGCTATGATCCTTAAAAGAGACCTGTAACCATTCAGGCCGAAAAGTGCAGCTCTGGAATTGTACCTGCGGCCAATCATCTGAAATAACCTTACAGCCGACAAAATAGCCTCCTGAAGAGATTCCAACTGATTGGCCTTTAATAAGGTGCAAGATTCCCACCTTGATACCCGATGTCTTAGATCCAGCCGTGCAGGGCTTTTTCGCCTCTGGTTTGGGTGCATCATCATTTGAGAGCAAACGTTTGCTAGCCTGCTCAGGAGGGGTTTGTTCCTCCACCTGAGACAGATTCTGCGAACGCCGCTTAAGAATTTGGTGCAAGGTGGTTTCATAAGGTACCTTGCTCTTAAGGAGGCGACTCAATTGTTTCCTGCACCACAGAACCTTTTTATGGGTTTCGGTCCTGGATCCTGATCTGAAGTTACACGGATTTTAGTTGTGTCGTTAACTCGACTTCCATCTCTTCTGTAGACTCAACCTCAGAAAGGTTTTTAATATTCACTCTATCCATAAAGGTCCCACGAGTAGCTAGGGAAGGAAGGTTAATCACGGCAGAGCCCTGCATTATCGTGACAAGGCATAGCTACGACGAAAGGGTGCCCGGTGTCTCAAAGGTTCCGTTAGAGACAGCTGATAAGCTCAGTGTCAGACATGTAATGAGAGTCACATGTAGGGCGAATTTCACAATTCGGTAAAATCACATACTAAGGAAGCAGAAGATTCTTACAAACTTATAGATGAAATTCTTCCAAAAAAGCATACATGTACAAACCCATTAATTCACTCCGATATCCTTTCACTATTGTCAGTGTGTCTTAACCAGAATTATTTTGATTTTACCCTCAGCAACAAAGAAGGCCTGTAAATAGGTAACCTCTAAGCCCCCTCCTAGAAGAAATTTTCGCTGAAAACTTTGGAAAGCATTATACAACATCCAATAGGATGTTGTATAATGCTTGTGAGGCATCCAATAGGATGCTTCACAGAAACACATCGACAATAATACATTAACTCAACTTGTTCAACCTTATATAGTACCCCTGGAACTGATGCATTGTTTAGTTGCTAATAACCCTGGAGGTTGATGCGACTTGAAATAAAGTAATTGAAAAAAAAATTACCTGGTGGGAGTTTTAAGTGAATTTTTCTGTATGAGGGATGTTGGTATATCTTTTGCTTTTACGAATTTCTCGTATTTTAGAATTTGGGTAATTATTGAGAAACCGTAACTTCAGCTTCAGGAAGAAGGTGTAAAGAATTCAGAGCCAAAATCGGTATTACAAATAACATTATTACTAATTTTTTCTTTTTTATATTATTTTGCACAGGATTTCGCATGTTTCTACGACTTTTACATGATGTGTTGAGGAATCACCCTTTTCATATAAAAAGTTGTAAGTACTCCGTTTGGCACTTCCGTGAATTTTATTCTATACTTGAGGGAGGCTGACTGATTTTTGAGAATAGCACCTACATTATATTTTCTAATAATAAATCAAAGTTATATATTGAAAAAATTATTTCAAAAGTGCAACTGAATGTTTACTTATCATCTTAAAAAAATATCAAATAGTTCATCTGCTTCATTCTTGCTAAATCATCGATAGGTTACTTTTTTCTGCAATAAAAAAGACATAAAAGTACCACGTCATGTAACGGAAAACAATGCACTTTTGAATAAGTAACAGGTCGTAAATTAATCGATTCCCGATGGCACGCAACATGGTCATTAGGCGCGCTTCTCAATAAAGAAAAGCGAATGAGTATTGGTTTCATTCATTATTAATATATTCCAGTGAATTTTGTCGTCCAAAATTATTGACTGTGCTAGGTGTAATATATCATTGATCTACATATATGACAGGAAATTAGTTTTTAATATCATATATCACAAAATAGTTAGAAAACTCTACCAGTGAATTATAATCGCAATCAGCTCGAAAAAAGTTCATTTTTCTCCATACAGTTGATAAAATATATGATGGACTTCACCAGATGTCAACTTTATCGTTGAACAAGTTTTTAACTATCATGATATAATTGCAGTGACTTTTAATATGCTAATATGAGCCGGAGTCACGATGAAAGAGAACAAAATCCGCACCAGTAGACCGTGGTCGAATGCTACTACTACAGCGGCCATTATCAGTGGTATGTGCGTTTACTGCGGAGAAGAAAGTTATATCAGCATCGAACAATATTTCGTTTCGAGAGGGACTTTTCTCCCAGTTCATGTCTGAAATTAATTTCTATGCACGATCCACATATATTTGTAAAGAGTTTATTTTGAACTTATGTGTTTTGCTCCTTCCTTGGGAATTTTCTCACATTTTTTTTATGAAGATGGAGAGGTAGAAGGCCAAAACCTTTCTTTCCCCAAAATTGAAGTTAGAATATCTCTATTGTCTCCTTATTATAGGCCATTTGTATACATACATAATTTGCAATGTTTCGTTTTCTCAAAGCCAAACTTTCATTTATCCTGATAGTGAATTGTTTTCAGAAAGTAGAAATTTATTCACGTACTCATGCATGTAGGCATGCGCGTTCGTACGGTTCACACGTACTACACCACACTACAACATACCTAGAAAATAACCCACCCCTTGATAGTACTCTTATATACATGAATATTGTATCATCCCTTGTTTTGTATTTATCCGATGAAGAGATATACTTATTATTATTATTAATATTATTGAGCTTGGCTAAACCACAAAACAGTTCATTACGTATACGATTTGGATAATGGATAAACCCAAATGGATTTTCAACTGATGTTAAGTTTCAGCAAGGTAGGTTCTTCCCCATTAGGAGAAGCTGATTTAAAATCGGTTAGGTTAGGCCCGCTAGATCACCTGATATGATGTCCTTAGGTTTTTTGTGTGGAATCGTGAAATCTACATTATACACTTCACAATCGTAGTCGATTCCAGAGTTCACGGATAGAATAAGAGTTGCTTCTAACGAAATTACCATAGAATATACCGTATGTCTATAATTTATTCAGAAGATTGGCATGTGCTATGGTATCGAAAGCTTTGGCAAGGTCCAGGAAAATCGTCAAACATTTTTGAGAGCTATCCAACGCTATTACAATTTTTTAATACAGCACTTTCAGTATTAGAGTTTGCGATGAAACCGAATTGACTTTGTGATATTACATGATTTTCACTAAAATCTATGAATCTTTTTTTAAGCGCAAACTCAAAAATTTTCGCAAAATTGTTTATAACAGAGATGGGTCTATAATTTTCTACACAATCATGTTTGCCGGCTTCATAAATAGGAGTCACCGACGTGGTAGTTTTCTATAAGTTAAGTTGATGATGGGTTATGACTCTATCAGATATTTAGGTATATTTTTTATGTATAATGAGGATATGCCAACGGGGCCTGGTGAACAGCTGTGTTTGATTTTTGCTATCATTTCAATAACTTCATTTTGCGTTACTAGCTTTAGAAATATTGTTGATTGTATGGTTTGGTCTTTGAGAAAATTGTTAGGTAGAGATCCGACTTTGTCTATTTTTTTAGCCATATCGGAACGTATGCTGGCATAGGTTCTGAAAATGATTAATTTTTTATCTAAGCTTGTTACTGGCACACCATTTTTGTGTTTTAATTGAATGTTGGAGATGGATTATTTTTTCTTGTTACATCTTTGATGAGTTCTCAGATTCTTTTTGATTAGTGCGTTCAATTTATTTCTATATAGGTTAAATTCTTTTTTAAGCTCTACTGAAGAAGTGAGTGTCAATTTATTCTTCAGTTCATCTCTCCTTCGAATGAATGTTATTAGTCCTGATATAATCCATGGTTTTATTCTGTGATGTTTTTTTACAAGTTTGTTATAATTATGATTATGGGAGGCCAATTCAGTGTAAAATTGGAGTTTAGAAGTAAACCTGTCATAAGCTTCCTCGGGCATCTGAAACCATGATAGTGTCATCTCAGTTTTCGCTTTCAAGATATTTGTTTAGTTCTATATATTTGACTTTTTTTATTGACCTAGTGATAATGGTTTTTGTGGGTATATTTTCTTTAAATATTTCTGGATAGGTTGTGTAATGATCAGTAAGATTTATTTGAAATATGACAGGCGTTGTCATTAAATTTTTAGATCCTTTTTTTCTTTTAGAAAATATATGATAAAGAATACTTCGTGAGTCTTGAGTAACACGGGTAGGCTTGTTGATAAAAGAAAAATAACCATATTGCATGAGAATACTTAGCTATGTATTCATCAACATATGTTGAAGATTTATCCATCAGATTCAGATTTATATCACCCATGAAAATATTTAAATCCCTTTTTCCAAGGGTGGAGAGACAGTTACGTAAGTCATCTATGTAGACTTGTGTGTCAGTTGACGGTAATTACAGTCAACATAAATTTTTTTTTTGAAAACTTTATTTACTTTAATAGCTGATTTTTATAGATTTTTGTGTACTGAATCCAAATCTGGTCTTAGTTTTGTTTGCATCACCCATAGTTTTTGAGAAATTGACTTTTTTTTATATAATTTAAAATCTGTACAGTATATGGTAAAATTAATGAAACACTCTGTTAAATCACTATCATAGTTTTTATTTACAGTAGGTTACTTGAAATAATGATACAGTGTTGTAATGCAGGTTTCACTATCAGATGGAATTGGTTTATACTTCCTTTCTCTGTTTTATTTGACGTTTCTTGTGTAGCTTTTCCTGCGATAAGTCGCTTGTTGAGCTTCACGGTAAAGTGACCAACAGTAGTCTTCCATCATGTTGATGTTTCAGCGGCCCTGATAAGTTTTTCCATAAATTTAATATCTTGGTGAAAATGCTCACCCTGCTCCTCACTAACATCTCTCAAGTTTTCCGGGAAGTAATCAAGATGACTGTTCAAGAAGTGGACTTTCAGGCTCATCAAACATCCTAGTTTCTTAAAATTCTTTAACATGTTAGCTGCAATGGTACGATATTCTGGGTCTTTTGCATTTCCTAGGAATTTCG
>WOGR01006919.1:0-12743 GCA_015342045.1 Leptinotarsa lineolata
CAACACTCTATTATCAATTCCTTGGAATGGGTAAGCTCCATCCAGTTTGTAAGCCATGTATTTCATAAAAATTCTTTGACAAGATTTGAGCTATAGGTGACCAGATTAGGGAGCCTTATTCCAGACGAGATCGCACATATGCATTAAAAAGTGTTATAAAACATTTAACGATGTTGAAAATAAGGGTAGTTAACTCTTGATCAAAATTTCTTTTTTTTATTCTCCCCTGTACATCGTTAGGAAATTTAGAAATTTGACAACTCAAATCAAAGTTTCTCGCAATGCTCCAATTTTTATCAAGAATAGAATTTTTTGACAAATGGATAATAAAAAAGGTTCCCAAATGGGGCAAACTTCTCGAAGCTCACTGTATATTAAGTTTTTGTAGATGAAAATTGTCAATTATTCTATCTATATCATGAAAATCAACATTTTCTCTTTGAATTTATAGTGCTAAGTAGGTATAGATAACCAATTTGTGTCATCAAAATCAAACTATTTCGATCCCCAGACAAATCAGATCATGCGAAATCGATTATTTTGCGTACTTTATTGTTATCATAATGCAAAATTACCCAAAATAACGTACAAATAAAGTAGAACAACCACATAAGAGAATAATGAACCGGGTCTGATAGATTTATAATACCATATAAAACCTCCCATATAAAAATAATGATTAGAACTCATACTTATACTTGCCGCCCATGCCATACAAAGAAGCTGCCAACGTTCTGTGATTATTTAGTTTCAGTACTGTATTATGAAGTACAGGTGGCAATACTGTATACATTTTGCACTTGGCACACCACCGAACTCTTTCAACTAGGTATATCTGATACTATAACAGAATCGATATCGGAACGATGAAAATGTCACAACCCAGTCCCAGTTCAATCCCACCGTACAAAAACCTGACTGACGAACCGCGAAGCCCATTTTTATTCCATTCACACACGACTGGAGAATATTCCACATTCAGCCCAGTTGACTACTGGGGTCACTTGTTGACTTTGACTCGTTTGTTACAGACTGGATATGGCACACGGACCTGGACTTCATCATAATGCATCGGGATCGTCTGGTCGTGTTGAGTTTCATGACGGCGAATGGATCCAATATATCTCCGACGGCGGTTATGCAGAACAGAGTGACAGCTACAACAATGGCTACGATGAGAGCGAGTGCCATGCCATTTGTTAGCGGCCAGGAAGCAACCCACACTGTCATGAAAACGCTCAAGGATTTCATTGGACACGAGAATCACACACACATGTTTGAGAACAAAGATATTGGTAAGTTTATACTGAATTACATCAAAAATTATCGAGCAGTTATAGGTTAGGTTAGGTCAAAAGTGAGTGGGTCTATTCGATGTGGCTCACACCTATTTACACTCGACCAAATAAACCCAGCTTCTCAACGAAGCCGATTAGTTTGTATGGTGAGCGATCTTTCAGGTCAGATGGTAAGAGTGTGGCTCTATCAAACTCAGAAAACCTGATTTGGTCCACAGCTGGGCAGGCACAAAGTATATGCTCTGGTGTTCTATCATTTTTCAAACAAAGGCGACACACAGTCCGGCAGTCCGAGTCTCTGCATATGATGATTCAGACGACAGTGACCTGTGAAGAAGCCTGTTAGACATCGTAGTTCATCCCTACTGTAGTCTAACAACTGTTTGGATTCAAGCTTCGAAGGGTGAATGAATGTCTTGGAATGAGCCAATCCTGGAAGATTTTGCCAGAAATCTTCAAAACTTCTTGCCATCCAGGTGTTCAATGTTTTTTAGCAAAGCCTCAAGCAATGCCAATTACAGGTTCTGTTTCTATGAAGCTACTTGCGGCACCCTCCTTTGCAAGGGAGTCAGCAGCCCCGTTGCCTTCCAGGCCAATGTGGCCATGAATACAGACCAGAGACAATTTGTTGAGTCTTTCTATTGAGGAGAGTTGTTTTTGGAAATTTGCTACCAATTTATACGATGCTCGGTAGGAGCCAAGAGCTTCCAACGCCGCTTGACTGTCCGAGAAATTTTTATTGACTTATGTGTGAGGTTGGATTCTACTAATCTCCCCGCACAGAATTCAATAGCATAGATTTCCTCTTGGAATACAGTCGCATAGGTCCCTAGGCAAGTTGATATCTCGGTCCTGGGCCAGCAGGTGTTTTTGATTTAGCTGTGAACCAACAACTATCTGCTCTTGATATTTACTCCTCCCGGAGGATCCAGTCCTCTCTACTCGGGTTCGGGTTCGTAGTTGACAGTTGGAGGCATAATTTCAAAGGTCATTCCCAGTATGCTGTGACTTTCAGTGTCAGCTAGCAGTCTAGTGTACTCCGCATTAGATTGATTAATGCAATTAACGATGTTCATAAGTCTATATGAAGCTCATCTAGTTTTTTTCCCCAGAATAATATGGAGAGGAGGTAGATGTAGAAGATCGAGCAGTTTGCAATCAATCTGAATCACCCAAATCGTTAGATGGTGTAATAGCATAAATGCTATCATCTTCAGCGATGAGGCCCATTTCTGGATAAATATGTACGTGAATAAACAAAATTGTCGAATCTGGGACGATACCAATACACCTGCGATCCAAGAGCGTGCAATGCATCCCGAAAAAGTCACTGTTTGGTTTGGATTTTGGTCTGGCGGTATCATCGTCCATATTTCTCTGAGAACAATGTTGGCCAGGCATTCACTGTCAACGGCGAGCACTATAGGTCGATCATTATCAATTTCTTCTGGCCTGAATTGAATGATCTGGACACCAATAACATGTGGTTTCAACAGAACAGTGCCACGTGCCACACAGCTTATGCCACATGGATTTTCTGCACGAGTATTAAAAATAATAGGTTTCACTCTTAGATCTGCAGAGAAATTATCTCTCTCTCTTCCTCAAAAATCAAATCCCAGATAGTTTCCGGGTATCTGGTACATTTCAAAATGGACCAAATCTCACGTTTCTTTATAAAAAAAAGATGCAAAACCGAAAATCCTTGTCTGGGGTTAATCTTTGGTATTGGTAAATATGAAAGAATCACTCATACGTCACAAGTTATCAGCTGGTTGAATATAGATGTTCCATTCTGTGTGCTTATAATCCCGCAAATCTGAGAGAGCAGCGTAATAGAAACTCTTTCAAATCGAAATTGAAAGGATATTTGCAAGATAAATGTTACTATAGTACCAAAGAATTTCTTGATGCAAAATGAAAATGTGTTTGCTCGTATGTATGAGTAAATGATTTTATGTATATGTGTACAAATCTATTGTATAGTGATATTTTAATACTGTTGATTGTAAATGTGTCTACCATCACATGGTTTTTATTTTTATTTTTGACGTATTTTATATCATGCTATATGTGATCTGTAAGGATTGAATAAAGATTATTATTATTATTATTATTATTATTATTATTATAATATACTCGTAATTGAAACTAATAAGTTTATTTTGATGTTAAACTGAAATTTCGAACGGTCGTTCATACATCGAACTTGAGTTTTGAGGGGCTATTAATACCCCCCCTGCATAAAACTGAAAAACACAAACGGTCTTTTATGACTATAAATGACTGACTATAGTATGTGAAGATAATCTTGCTGACCGAACAGTACTCCACACATTAATTATGTAAAGAACAATCTATTATTATCATCATCATTTCCTTCTTCCATCATATGGCATGTTATGAGGTTGAGTGAAACAACAGCTCACATATACCGGGTGGTGAAAATCCAATTGCACACTATTGCTATCTCGGATCCAAACTATCGTGAGCCGTTTTCTAAACAGTTACTTGAAAAAATTGAAATCGATTATTTTGACTATTTCAACTTATGAATTTTCATTATACTCACCACATCTGATAAACAAGTCATCTAGAATTGAAATGAAAAGAAAGTCGAATGCGGTCGAGAGATACTCTAGGAAAGTAGTCAAGCTACAGTAGTCGGCCAACAAATATCATTATCTCCAATGAACTCCACCGATGACAAACACTTTTATTCATTCTAAAATCTTCAGAAATGAGATAAAATACTTTTTAGGCCTACTCCATAAATGCATTGCGCAAGAATCGTAGATTAGCTCTGGAACAATATTTACCTCCAGTCTACTACAATCTGCAAGCAAACTAAACAGATGCAAAGGAATCAGTTACCATAAAACTCTATTTCTGAATGTTTCAGTTATTCCGTCTCACAAGATGGTAAACATTTTCCCTAAACATCTACTCATTCAAAATGTTTACGGTTGATTGGTTCAATTTTGTGTTCGGTGATTAAATTTCAGTCAACTGATGTCAACATGTAAGAACAGCTGAACGCTGTTTTGAATGAAGCATCCTATACTTTGAAGGAGTTTTGGGGTTGCAGAGACAACTCTCGAGTTAATTAAAACACGCCATTAATTAATGTCTCACTAACGAGGTTCTGTAATTCTCATATTTGAAGCTACAACTTTACTAGAATTGAAACAATCTGTGGAATATATGAAATGGAAAGATCTAATGAAATAATTTCAAGAAGAAATATTTTCCAATTGTTTCTTCATTTGTTCAGGGTTTGATTTTCTAGGCGTTATATTTTATTCAATGGTCTACGTTTCTTTCAAGTATTTTGACACTATTTACTGCGTTCATGTGGAATAAACTTCCTGAGAACGTTTTTCCCAGTGAATGTGAATCACTTTTTTCGCACAGGCACCGCTCTTAGAGCGCATCAAGGTTTATCCTGTAGCGCTTCTGTTTTGCCCTTAAAAAAATTCCATGATACCCTCATTACAATCTGGATTTCACTGGTCACACTTGTACGTCAGCCCTATTGAAAATCTGAGATGATATTTTGGCAGCTCTTGATAGGCGTAAATTAAATTCTTATTTGACTACTCAAAAGCATTTGACACCCGTAATCATAATCTACTCTTTGCGATCTTATCATATAGTGGTTTGGATAGCAAAGCTGTATATTAATTCAAATCTTATCTATCTAAGAGAAGCCAAGCTGTATAATATTAAGAAAGTGTATCAATTTTTTTAACTGTGATTACCGGAGTGCCGCAAGAATCAGTTTTGAGCCCTATAATCTTCTCTATTTATACATCAAATTTCCCAGATGTTTTCCGGGAAATTTGATACTCAGTTATACATATAAATTAATGGATGTAGCCGTTACTACGTGGTAAAAGATCATCATTTTTACCACTTTTATTCGTAACTAAAGTTACTGCAGTTTCGTCCTATGAGGACATTTTCAAACTCTTATACATCAAGTATAAGTTTGAAAATGTCCTTATACATTTTTACATTTACATTTGATGTAAAAGTTTGAAAATTTCCTTATAGGATGAAACTGCAGTAACTTTAATTACGAATAAAAGTGGTAAAAAACAGAAAATTTTCATTTGTCATTTTTCAACTTAAACATATTTTTTTCCTTGGATTAAGTGAACCAAGCGGTAAATGACTTACAATTATGACTTACATAATCTTTATATATTTTCAATTGTTCATTGTCTTCAACTGAATGCATCTAAGACTAATGCAATTATTTTTGGAAATGAAGTCGATTTACAGGTGTTCAAACAAGAATACTCCGCAAAGCAAGAGTAAAAAACTGCGGAGTGTGGTTTGATGAAAACTCAAGATTTTCGCACCATATTGGTAATTGTTCACAAAAAGCTCATGCAGCTCTAAAACTTATATTTCAGTCTCGTCATGTGTTGGATAGATCGGTTTGAAACCTTCTATTGAATCAAATTTCTTTGACATTTTATATCATTCATGTTTATATTCATTTGATATAAATAGAATACAAAAATTGCAAAATTCATTCCTACGACTTATTTTTGGTATTCTCAACATTCTCACATTCGAAATAACTAAATGGTTACGAAATGCAAATCGGCGAGAAATGTATTCCACCATGTTTTACGGTTAACTACTGAAGGAAAACTCTCCACCATATCTGCATCAAAAAATAAAATACAGAACTGATGTACATTCCCTCAACTTAAGACATAGAAATACACCATACTGAGTTTGTCAAACGATCCTTTTCTTACGATTTTAGTTACTTATCACTACATAAACTCAAGCGAGTTCTTTTTGACTATTATTTTTCTCAACAATAATACATTATTCGAATTGAAATATCTCCTTGGTCAACTAATCGCTAAACTTTCATTATTTCTCTATTGATTTGATTAATTCATTGATTGTATTTGCTATCTTCGACTTCTTTTATGGGGTTAGATGGAAGAACAGATGTATATTAACTGTTGAATTATATTTCATATTGTACAATACTCATTAATACATACAAATTGAGTCTCGCTGTAACTGCATACACAGAATTAATGGGTAATGAAGACAACAACATTGTAATCATGCTTTGGCCACCGTATTCACCAGATTTGGTCCCCTGCGACTTTCCTCTGTTCCCGAGATTGAAGAGACCTATGTAAGGACGGCGTTTTGCGACGATTTATGAGGTAAAAATCGAATCGCTGCGAGAGCTCAAAGACATGCCCAAAAGTGCATATCAGAAGAGCTTCGTGGATTGGAAAAAACGCTGGCACAAGTGTATTATATATAGAAAATAGAAATTGTTGAATAACTGAATAGAAAAATGGAAATATACCAAATTTCTTTAACAGACATCGTACATGCATTTTATCTCAATTTCCGTACTTTTCACCGAGCAATCCAAAAGCGATTTGGCTTTCTTTAAAGGATATTTCATCACTGAAAGGATCCATCCAAACTCAAATCCGCTTCAAGAATGTGTTTCTATTATCTGTGGCATCGATCCGGCTAAAGCGGCTCTCTTGCTTTCCTGACAAATCCTGTGGATTTGCGGTTGAAAAAAATTACGGAAAAACACCCGAAGTCGAGGGAGACGAGCAGCGTACCTCCTTCCCCACATTCCGACTACGTTTAAACGAAACTGGGAGTTAATGACAGTTATTAAGCCGACTAACAGGTGAAAGGCTTCATTAGGACTTTAAAAATCCAGCTGACAATGGAATTTAATAAAGAGCGGATTGTGCAGTGACTGAATTGCCTTATTACTGGAAACAAAAAGATTTTTCATTTGAGTCTCTTCACGGATTTAGTTCGTTACTAGACTCACTTCACGACTTCAATTAAAACTAGAATGTAACGACGCAAAAGAATATTTTCATCTCTTGAATGAAGTGGTAATGAGCAAGAAGAGTTTTTCGAAATCATTATATAATGAAAAATAATAGAAAGAATCGTTAATTGTATTACCAGCAATATCGGTTGTTTGGAGGCATTTCTATTATGAAACACAGGATATTCTTTTGGAAAACATTTTTTGTGGAGCACCAAATACTCCTTACTGTTTTTTGGGAATATAACCTTGTTTATTTTCTAGATTGTGAAAGATTATATACCCAAAAGAACAGTAAGTCCTTTACAGGAGTTTTACAAAATGAATAATGTAATTTTCTTTTCGAGGACTAAAGACAGTTTTAAATGACCGGTTGGGCTATCAGCAATCAATTTATTAAGTATGTGGAATCGAATGACACTTTATTCGAGTAATTCAGAGCCTAATATGTCACACCAAATTCACATATAAAATCCACGAAAACTTGGTGTTTAGGTATTTTGGGTAACCATTATCTCTGGTAGCAAACTAAAACGATGAAGAATATTTCCATTCGCTGAATATTTAAGTTATGCCAAGGATTAACAACGCCATACGGTTAGATCATAAATATATCGTGAAATGGGATAGTTTTTCAACAAAATGGGTCTTCTCTCGTACTGCGACAGAAGATATTCTACAACGACCATCCAAACCAAACCAAACATTTTTATTTCCTGTTAGGGTGTCCTACGTAAGGGTTTGGTGTGGCTTGCAAGGAGGCGTGTTCACCGACACCGCACCCCTCATGTCCGCCTACTCTACGCCGTAACGTCTGGCTTGCCTCCCAAACCTGAGTCCTGAGGATTTCAGGTCTCAGCTCCTGTCTGGGTACGACGGGAAGTTGGTTTCGTCCAGCTAGCTCTGGGTTCCTGGTTTCGTTGTCAAACCTGGTTGTCGGGAACGTTGATTTCAGCGTGACCCCCTGACCTACCTCCACCCCCTAACACTTCCGCTAGGGCACCAGTCTCTCGCTCGTACCAAACGCGCGACGCGCCTGTGCGCTGTGCGTTCGCTTCCCCGAAACCGCTAAGGGTTTCTTCCTGGGGGCGTCGCGACGCCTGGCGTCGCGAAGTTTGACTTTCAAGGTCCATATCGCCTTCTTATCACTCCATAGACTCCTTGTCGAGGTTAGCAATGGCGTTGTCTCTCGTGGAATTTCCACAGGGTGGCTGTACACCCTGTATACGTTTGGGATTGGTGTACGCACATACGTGGGTAACACCTCCTCCGTGTGCCAAATTGGCTCTACCGCCGGTTAATGTTTCCGGTTTAAAATTTCACTTTGCTCCGCATAGAAGTCAAAACAAAATTTCGGTTCTGCGGCCGATCTCGGCATAGGGGATCGCACCGACAGATTCAACATTGCGCGAAGCCCTAATTGGGGCGCGTTCTGGGTCCTGGTGTTCACCTCTCGTAGGTGATGTCCAACTTGGTTCTCGGGCAACATCTCATGACGTTTCCTAGCAAATCTCGGCGTAGACAAGCGAGCGCGCATGTCTAATAATTGGCGAAGGTTCACCTGAGTTTCCCTTTTTGTCCTGGAGGACACCTCCTCTCGAAGACGTCGTCCATTTTGTCGAAGTAACGTCACCTGACCTTCTCGAAGGTGGCGTCTTACAATCCCTAATGCGATTTACTGAAAATTGACTGTCCGGAAATATTTCGAGATTTCTCGTTTTCTCTAACTGTTCGCCTTGCAAACGAGCTAAAATTGCGGCTAAAAATTCCAGTTGGTCGAAGTTTATGACTTCGCGATCTGGCACTGTCGCATGGCTTGCAAGTTCCGCTCACGCTTGTTTTGCCTTAGTCTGCATCTCGATTTTAAGTTTCCCTGAAATGACTCTGGCTTGGTAATAGACAGAAAAAAGGATTCACGGTTTTCTAAAATTTTAAGTTCACCCTTGATTCGCGAAACTATTTTCCTAACCACGTCCTGCGGGGTGAACTGAGCTAGTGTTCAGGAACAAGAAACCTAACAGTTGAACTGCACCCTAGGATGAGGGCCGCTCGCAGGATTTGGAACACAGGTTTTCGATGCACAGTAGAGGGTCCCAACGGTTAAGTTGAGTCGATAGCCCGATGGACTGATCTAATGATATCTTGATCTTCTAGAATTCAATCCCAAAATATATCTCGTCCAGTTAACACAGCAAGGTTGGGCCCATGATACGTGGGACAGAGCAACTTTATTAAGGACCTGCTTTTCCTTGGCAGGGTTTGGGCTGTTTTCCTTTGGCGGATATTATTTTTATTGCATCAATTCTCTTGATGAAAAGTAATGTTATTGTTTCTCAAGGTTGATCTTGAATGCGTATGGCATAGTTTTCCTCATTGTCGGCTCTGTTGAGCAAGAATAGCGGGTTAACTTCATCACTGTACTTCATCCAAAGCAAATAGTGTTTCCAAACACCAGAACTCCAACACTCTTCTCGAATTTTGGTGTTCTGGTGAGTACCTCACCTCCTGAAGATGTTAACTTGGTTGATGAAACGTGCGTATTGCCGTTCTGGGGTTGAGAAAGAGTACTGACTCTGGATTAATTCTACGTCATAGGTTACAGTTCTATCTTTCATCGATTATCAGTGTGTGTGGGTTTCTTCAGTGAATCGTATCCTAAACAACCGATTGGTTTCTTTTTGATGCATAAAGGTAAGCGGTAAGTTCTTTTTTATTCCAGTTGTCTACTGAATGGGAGCTTTAAGTTGCGAACTAGTCTAGTTTTTATTATCTTTGTTGAAAACTTCTTTCTCGATAGAGAAGAAGCAATCAGAGCTATTTTCAGATATTTCTAGATCTTGTTGTTGAACATAAGGCAAATGTTCTTCAGGTAGTAGCCTGCTAGACCTGTGAGTTGTAGAGAAAAGTTTTTTTTTCTTCTTTTGGTGGTCAACGCTTTGTATATAGGTTTGATAGGGAAGAACAATTTTCATATATAGACTAGCAAGAATGTCGATTTTGTTATATGTCATGTCTAATACGTATTCGGAGTTTTTTATATTCAATTTTGCCCAAAGATCTTGATTGCATGGTGTTTCTCATTATCTGGGTGGTAAAGTTAATGACGCTCACTATCGGCTGATAACGCCATCTGAGATACTAACAAAATATCGTCATTCGAAGAACTATGAATTTCGAAGAATATTAACTTTCACGGCCGGAGATAATTGTATGAAAGCTTTTTTCCAAGTTTTTCCCGAAAAATAGCCTTCATACAACTATGAACTTGTTAAAATTACTCCTTTTCTCAATATACCTAGCAGAACTACCTCGTCATCGTAACGAATCGTATAAAATTGCAGAAAATACAATAAATTCATTGAATGCTGAAATTGAAGTTGTTTTCTAAGTGAGTTCATCCACATTATCACCAAGTGGTCCCTGAGATTCTGCAATGTACTGAACTAATCGAAGATTTTTTTTTCAGAATCTGGATTCGGCGGCCCAATCAGTATTGAATACATGAATTTAGCCCTGGCACTCATTATCTACTCCGTTAGATATCCGGCCCTTTTTTGGTCTACAAACAAGTGCTTGGGGCTGATATTCTCTTTTCAATTATTGATAAACGGGTTGCATACTCTCTTGTCCTTCGCAGGAATGTCAATTCTTTATAAGGTGAGTTGTGTAAACATTTTATTTTTCAACCTAAGGTTGATTTTGAGAAAGTTTTGAATTCCCAGTTTCTTCAATCAGTTGATGACGTATAATAAACTATTTCTGAGAAACTAATTGAATTAGAAGGAACATATGAACTTTTATTACATACTGTCCAGTAAAGTAACTTACTCTTCATTCATTTGTATTGTAATGTAACTTCTTTTCAATTTTTCAACATGTACCTACTTTAGATTCGATAATTATATCTTGATTACAATAAATAAATAAATTATCATACGATAGGTGTTATTATACTGCAATAAGTCGCCTACCGGACAACGTAAAATACTCATGAGCAGTTCAATAGATTTCTTGTTTCAAATACTTTCTTTGCGTTCTTCTCACGAAATAGAATTCGATCTAATTAGTATGGAAATGAAAGCTCTACATGGCTTAAACCAAAACTTCATCTACTTCAACGCACACAAATTTTCGACGAGAAATTTATATATCATATGTTCGATGAACGATATCCCAGAATTATCTCAAATAAAAAGTGTGTTCTGGAATTAGTGGCTGAGTTTACTGAACCTCGTTCCATTGTTAGCAAAAAAAAAGAGTAATCGGCGTGTTTTGGATTAAGCAGCGCAAATAGATGTTTTAGATACCTTCATTGTGGAACCTTCCACATCATGCCATTGTCGTACGCCGAGCAGGAATGTCTCACGAAACAGTAGATCAGCTAAGACTAGACTGATAGGGAAGCTGGCTTGGGGGTCTGTTTTTCTGCGACTTTTGCAGGTCTATTGAGATGCTCCTTACTCATCAGAGCTTTTCATATGACTTGATTTTTTTAACTTGACTCCAAATCCTTGACATTGGCTCCTTTATATAGCTCATATTCTCTGGTCTCTCATTTCCGCATACCTTAGCCTAATTGATGCTCAGCATTCACCTAGCACATGTAGTACAATTTCTTCTTCCTCCTGGCAGAACCTGCGTGGAATTGCTTCAGCGATGCTTAATAGTTTGGGAGCCCTTAAAACCTTGCGGTTATGGTTTGGAAGGTCTTTCGTGAATTTGGGCAAGGGTTCCTTTGAATTTTTGGTCTGCCTCATTCCTGGAAAGTTGTTCTACTAGTTTCGTGATCTGGCCTGTATCCACTCATTGATAGATGTCTTTCTGCTTGAAATCGTCTACCCACAAAGGGGTTATGCACCTATTATGGCCTTGAATGCACCTTCACGAGCTGGAGCATCGACCTCTCCATCGCTCTTGTGTCCTTTGTAACTAGGTATCCAGGCTAGGGTGATCCTATTGTCGGAACCTATCCCATTGAGTGCGCTAAGACAGCTGTCTACAATCCGCGAAAAGACTTGGCTAAGGCTGAGTATCTTTATTGCCATCTGGCTATTGGAGAAAATGCAATGATTTTGGGTTCAACTTTCTTGCTGAGCAATTCTCCTACGCAGTGTCCGACAGCGGCAACTTCTGCCTAAACAATGTTGCGTTCAGTCCGAAGTTGAGTACGATTCTCTTCTTCGCTCTGCCTCAACATATGCCGGCTTCTACTCCTTCATGGGTTTTGAACCGGCGATATACCAAGTTTCCTCCGCTTTAACTGGTGGGTCGTTTTACAGTCCTTTTGCTTGGTGTGAAGCAGCAAGGAAAGCACTGAATTTGAATAAATTTCACCCGTATAAAATGAAGACCAGGTGTCACTCAACCCTCCACTCCATTCAAAATTTTGGGGGTTGTGTCTGCCTCTGGGAAAAAGTTGACGTCATTTAATCGAAAATTAGCCTACAAATTGCTCCCCTTGAAAATAAGTTTAACGTCTTTTTGTATATTTTTGATTTCCTACAGGGACCGAAATATATGTTTGAATGGAAAATGAAGACCGATATCTATATATTCAAAATGTAATAATATATAATTGAATGCATCGAATTTTCAAA
>WOGR01006920.1:0-12743 GCA_015342045.1 Leptinotarsa lineolata
ATTTCAATCAAAACATAATGAAGTAATGCAGTTGACAATGGCTATATTCTGAGTTTTTTGAAATTTTTTTGACAGGTATCCCTGTATCCAATATTAGCCAGCAATTTCAATGCCTTCTTTTGCATTCTGAATATTTGAATGGAATGACATGAATTTTCCCAAAGTTGTACACAATAACTAATATGGGAGTGGAACAGTGAAATATATGAGGTTTTTTATATACCCGCACTAATAATGTTCTCCAATCCGGAAAGTTTTCTTTTCAGTTGAGATAATTTTACTATTAGCAGAAATCTGGATGTATTGTGTCTTCTGACAATTCAGTTTCAGCTAATTAGAGAAAAACCACTGATTAGCACTATTAGATACCTCGTCGAGATGTAACATATCATCATTTTTATCCAAAAGAATGAAAGTGATATCCTCTGCGAAAAGAACCCAGGCCCAAAACAGACCCTTGCGGAACGCCATGCTCAATAGATCGAAATTTTGATGAGGTATCGTTGAGCATCAGTGCTCGTTGACAATTGGTAGAATATAAAGTAATTATTGGCATAATAGGCGGAGTTCAATTTTTTTCTCAAATTATATGGACATAGGATTTGATTACCACTCTACAAATTGAAATGAACAACAGAATTCCAAAAAAAAATCGAAATGAGATATAAAAATACATAAATGTAGGAAATTCAAATAATACATTACACCCTGAAATCTGCCAGTCGGTGAATTCAACAGATGATCCAAAATCTGCTATGGAGAAATTTATTGATGGTCTGACAAATGCTAATATAAAATTTACTGAGAACAAAAAATGCTCTAGAAAGAACACAAAATTTGCACCATGGCTGACGAATACTCTATTGAAATCCATCAATACTAAAAACAGTTTATTTGCGGAACTAATCAACAACCCACACAACGAACAATTAAAACAATATTATAAAAATATAAAAATAAACTCACCAATTCAATAAATAGAACTGAAAGCGACTACTATAGAAAACAAATCAAAAATAACTCTGAAAATAAAAAAGAACTCTGGAATACAGTGCAGAACATCAGTGGTAAAAAACAATCGGAAAAACAAATACAGAGTATAAAAAATGACAAAGGTGAATCATTAAATGAAAAGAGCGAAATTGCAAACAAATTCAATAAAATATTCATTGAGACAGGTAAAAAACTTGCTGAACAAATTATAAGGAACCCAAATTTCAAAACAAACTCAACAAGACTAACCAATTCAATAGTTATCCGTCCTACCGAGCAAATGAAATGAAGGACCTAATTAATGACCTGAAAAACAAAAAATCCGTAGGTGAAGATCAAATTCGAGCTGAAACACTTAAATAAATCGCAGATAATATCGCTATTCCTCTCACTCATATTTCAAATCAATGTCTAGATTAGGGAAAATGGCCAATTTCTTTCAAAAAGACAGTCGTCATTTCGATACACAAAAGTGGGGACAAAAACATCGCTACCAATTATAGACCGATTTCACTGATAACTAACCTAGCAAACGTTTCCAAAAATTAATGAAAAAAAGACTTTCATCTTTTACAAACAAATTTAAACTTTTTTCTACCAGACAATTTGGCTTTAGAGAACAAATCTCCACTAAATACGATATCCTACACATCACGGAGAAAATACACCAAGCTCTGGAAAGAGGAACGCCATGTCTATGTTTATTTATTGATTTGAAAACAGCATTTGATACTGTCAGCCATAAACTACTCTTAGATACACTTGAGAAAATAGGAATAAGAGGAAATTGTTATAAGCTCATGGAGAGTTATTTAAATAAAAGAACACAGAAAGTGAAAATTGGTGATGACTCAAGCGACTCAAAAATCATTGGCTCCGCAATGGCAGGAATTGCAAAATACTGCAGAAATAGATTTCAAATTTATCAAAAACTGGTTTGATAACAAACTATCAACAGTCAATTTTGAAAAAACCCACGTTCTTCCTTTCAGTTTTAACAAATCTGGAGTCCCTCCTTTTCACCAACTAGAAATGGATATAGATGGAGAAATATTGAAATTAAATTCTGTAACTGCAACAAAATACCTAGGAATATATCTAGAAACACATCTCAAATGGGATTGTCATATAAGTAATGTGACTAAAAAACTTCAAACAGTTCTATATAAATTCAAATATCTAAACACTAACTTATCCATCGAAGAAATGAAAGTAATCTACTTCGCCCTCGTAGAAAGTCATATCCGCTACGGTATTACAGCTTGGGGTGGTGCGCTCAAAACTCACCCCAATCGATTAGAGATAATACAGAGGCGGTTCTTGAAATTGATTTTACGAAAAAACCTTAGATATAATTCTAATAGCCTCTATAAAGAAACGGAAATTATTGATATCAGGCAATTATTTCACCATTGTTTGAATATGAGGTACCACTTTCAAAAACATGAAGCTGATATTCCCAACCACGAGTATAATACAAGAAATCGTAACAAACACATCCTTCCGCATGTTACAAAATCTAAAACTCAAAGAGCATACTCTTATATCTCAATAAAAGCGTATAATACCCTGCCCGACGAACTGAAAAAATGTTAAAATAAACAAAACTTCAAGAAAAAAATAACGAAATACAATAATGAAAATGGAAGAAAATTTTTTTCCCAACTATTTGAACCCTAATAAAATACAATCATTATATCATAGTACTTTGATGAAATAATTGTATTGCGTACCTATTTTCATGCTATTTTAAATATTATATTTTAGAGTTATATAGTTATATATTCCTAAATTCTATATTATCTGATTGGCCTGAAATTGTCTGGGAACAGGTGGTTCTTCTTTGACTTCAAAATGTGGATAACCGTTGCCTCCTTGAACAAGTACGGGAAGTGCTGCCGTCTGAGTATGGCCGCTATATTTTTTCATGGTAGGACTTTCAATGCCCGGTTTGTGATTTGATCCAGGCCTGGGGCTTTCCGAGTAGCTAGACGTCTAATGATGTCCTTCACTTCCTCGGGAGAAGTTGGTGCCAGGGGTTGCGCATTGTCCGTTCTTTGTTTTCTTATTCTACGTACCGTCGTTTCCACCTGTGTCTCTATTTCTTCTACCTCGTTCGTGACCGGGACGTCGTTCTCCCTACACTGCCTCTCGAAATTGTCCGCAAATGCTTCCGCTTTCTCCTGGTCATTGTAGACGATTCCTTGCTGGCCGTGTATTGGCGGATATGGCTTTCGAGGTCTATTTCTGAGAGTTTTCTGCATTTTTCATGCAGATTGGTCTTCAGTGTTTACTTTTACCTCGGAGACCAACTGGATTCAAATAGACCACCATTTTTTAACTTGTTTTCTTGAAAAACCGATGAAATATCATTATTGATGTAGAATTGAAATAATATGCTTCAGGTAATCATAATTGAAGAGATACCTCAGGTATATGAAAATTGTAGAGGTTCAGGTAATTTGATCAAGTGATTACCTGGGGAAGTTGTCTCAATGGTAGTTACCTGGAGTATATAAATATTAAAGGAAGAATGAACTTGTAGTACTCGATTCACTAGGGAAAAGCTACTGTGTTAGCAAAATATGTGATATATTTTTTCAATGAAATTTGTGAAGATCAAATCGTAGGATGTAGTTTATGGAAAAACGCTATGTAATATTCACTGTTGATGGTATTTCCCTTCTCAAGATAGTCGACGAATATTAAACCTCGCTGATCCCAAACTAGCCTATTGTTGTGCTTTCGTGAACTTTGGACGAGGTTCATCAAATGTTCCGCACTCAGATGACGATTTTTTTGATCCCGGAGTGAAGTGATGGATCTATGTTTCATCATTTGTTACATATCGACGCAAAAATTCCGGTTTGTTATATTCAAACATGGTCAAAGACTGCTCAGAATCATCGAGACGTTCTTATTTTTGGTCAACAGTGAGCTCGCATGACACCCACTTCAAACAGAGCTTTCTCGTAGTCAAATGCTCATGCAATCTAAAGTCAGCACGTTCCTTTGATATCTTTACAATGCCAAGTTAACTTACGCAATTTCACTTTTCGATCATTCAAAACAATTTTGTGGATTTTTTTATGGTTTCTGGTGTTACTGCCTCATTTCGACGTCCTCTGCGTTTTGCATCATCGGGGTCTCTACGACCACGTTTGAAGTCATCAAACCAACGGTTCATTGTTGTTTCTGATAGAGCGGAGTCTTTGTAGCACTATTCAAGCCATTGCCCTGCTTGAACGGTGTTTTTTCCCGTCAAGAAGCAGTGTAAAATTGTTGAATGTTGCTGACCTAGTTATTGAACCACTCAAATACTTACTTAATTGCTCTTCCATAGAGAGTTCATTTCCCTCGTGCCTCAAACACGCTATTGTGATTCCTGTTCACAAAAAAAATGATAAGCACTTAATCTCCAACTACAGAGGTGTTGCATTGCTGTCTTCATTTTCAAGAATTCAATCGACAATAACACACTCAACCGCGTACACGAGATAAAAGATCTTGGTATAACATATGACAGTAAGTTAACATTTAAAACACATACAAGAAATAAGACTGCTGATGCAAATAGGATGCTGAGCTTCATTTGCAGAAATGGCAAAAACTTCAAAAGTATTGACACCTCAAAATTGCTATATTTTGCGTATGCCAGATCTAAGTTGGAGTATGGCTCTGTGTTATGGAATACAGTTTACGACTGCCAGAAAACATCAATTGAAAACATGCAGAGGAAGTTTATGTCTGAAAGTTGATGGACAATAAATACCCCATGAGAGGTATAGATGATAACATTTTATTGTCACGATTTGATATGACATCTTTGGAAAAAAAGGAGAGTCATCCTTGGTATAAAATTCCTATATAAATTACTCAACAACAATATTGACAGTACGGTTCTTTTAACCGATATCAAGACGTGAAGGTCGGCACAATCTGAAGTTCTATTGCGAAGCATCACACACGTTATTCTACGATCTCCATTGAATTTTATGTGCAGTAGCTTCAATAAAATCTGCGAGTATTGCGATATTCATTTTGACTCTCTGAAAGCCCTGTTATCATGCATCAACTATCACTTTTGATAATTCTATAATATTTGTGTTAGTACTGCTACATTGCATGATTTGTAATTTTTTTGTGTTATATATTTAATTATTCATTCCTTTTTTAAATTCTACGTATATTAATGTTTTTATATACTTTGTCTTAGCATTTACTGTTATATATTTCATATACTCTGTAATAATAGCGTTTCCTGTAACTGGGTACTCCTGTTGGAAATAAATTTCTCTTTTTTCTACACAAATTATCATCTGAATCAAACGGACCTCATATTATGTCTATAAAAATATTTAATAAACTCCCAATCTCCAATAAAAAAATGTCTAATCCCATTAATTTCAAAAATAGCGTTAAAAGTATTCTCTACAAAAATGCCTGTTACTCACTTGATGAATATTTTCTAACTGATGTGGCTGCTTGATATCATTATTGTTTGCTTGTTTACTACTTTTTTTTTGGTTTATATGTTTATCTCCTATAACTAATATAGACTACTTTTACTTGTTTTATGTGACGATTTCCATGCTTGTAAAAGAGTCTCAGGAAAATAAAGTAATATATTGCATTGTATTGTAAAACACGAAATTGTTTTTGATCCATTGTTTTGAAAATAACAAAAGTATTGTCACTCTTAGCACAATAACTCACAAATTTGTGAGTAGAACATAATGAAATTTCAACAGCTTTCTTTGAAGGTTAGTACTTACTGAAAAAGCGGTGAATGCAATAAGACTAGCTCCATCTATGGGTCAAGCCCGAGACTTTTCAGCCCATGTTGTAGCTCTAAGCTATCCAGAATTATTCTACTGATTTACTTTTGTTACACTTTAGAATATGCAGGAACGAATCGAATGATTTCTTGAATACTCAAGTATCACCTCCAACAAGTACATCAATGACCGACTGCAACTCAATGAATAATTCCAAGGTTATTCGGGCAGGGTTGGCCGTAAATTTCACTGCGGTGACTTGGGGTCACAATAATTTACACAACACTTGATATATACTCCCTTGAGGTCATTAGAAGTTCGGAAAAGTTAGTTCTCGGCAAACTCATTAGAACAGATCCCGCAGCTAATTTCGATCTACTTTTTGTTATTGTAGACTTGCAACATTAAACGGGCCGGTTGATTGTGTTGTTGTAATAAATATGCTCGCGTTTAATATAAGACGAAGAATAAATTCCACAGGAAGGAAGATATAAATTTCTTTAATGTAGGGGTGTGTTTCTATAATGAGCTGCTGTTACATTGAATTTCTTATAACAATAAGAAACATGATAAATCAACAAGATTTGTGCTTGTATACCTATATAGAACGTTTAATGCAACTGTTATGAAACTCGATATAATTGTGATGATAACTATGTTACTGCAAATGGAGCTCTCTCCATTTAAGTGTCCTGTTTCATTGTGAATTGGATTTTTGGGTTGATGAAGTCAAAATATGATTCGTGCAATTTCTCTTCACCTTTCTGCCATACCAGCTGGCTTCATCATTTTCATTCCTGTTAGGTTTTGTTCACCAAATGCCTCCCAGTCTCTTACAGCGTTCTTCACTAGATGGAACTGTTACCACACCAAGGTAGTTGAAACATATCTCTGACGAAAGTTTCATATAAACTGATGTAGCAGAAATACAGTTATTGGAATCCCTTACACACTGCTGGATCTGTTCTGCACTGGCGGGGGGTAATATCTCGAATTATGTCTCTTGGTAATCACTTCCTTTATTTCATCGGAACTTTGGGTTCGATGAAAAAAGGTATCTGAATTTCATCAGTTTGAACTTCCATTGTCTAATATTGTGTAAAATGATTTGAAATCCCTGAAATAACAAATACAATTGAAAATTAAGAGAACAGCCGAAAATAGCAAATATATCAAGCAAAAAAATATCTAAAATGAATTCACATAAATTCACGGACAAAGAGAGAAAAGGTCTAAACTTTGCCATTGCGCCAACATCTGTGCCTACTTTGTAGATAATTACTGCAGTGGAATCCACCAGTTCCCTTATTGATCAGACCGAGGCAGAAGAATTCAGATGAAAAATCAGAGAACGGCTGGATCGAGAACCACTTCCAACATCAACAGCAATGAAGAACGTAGGGCTCTGAGCGGCCTACGTAGAGATAACAACATCAAGATCCTACCTGCAGATAAGGGAAACACCACTGTGGTGACGGATACTGATCTTTAAGAACAGAAGATCGAAGAGTTTCTTCAGAAAGGACAATACACAAAGATCGTATGGGACTCTACTGCATCAATTGAAAGAAAGTTGTACCAGACTTTGGAAAAACATCAAGTCTATTTTTCAGAACAGGAGAGATCATCCCTAACACCGCACCACAGTAAGCCACCTCACTTGTATGAACTACCCAAAATCTACAAGAAAGATGTTCCGCTCGGACCGATCATCAGCTCCAGAGATTCGACTACTAAAAACTTGTCTAGATTTTTATTCCCAATAATACAACCTTTTCACGGAAAAACATCATCGTTTGTAAAGAATTCAAGGTATTTTGTCAAACTACTGGGAAAAATCGAAGTAACAGAACAAGACCAACTAATCAGTTTCGACGTGGAAGGCCTTCACACCAACGATCCGGTCGAAGAAGCACTCCAGATCATACAGAGGAAGCTATCCGAATACGGGGAGTTATAAGATGAAAGGAACCTAGCTATAGAAGTTATTATGGAATTAATAGGATGCTGTGTACGAAACTGCTATTTTCAACTGAAGGACAAATTCTTAACACAAGATGAGGGACTGCTAATGGGATCGCCACTTCCACCAGTTATAGCCAACATATATATGGAGTGTTTTGAAACTCTGGCAATTGAAGAAGCCCACAAGAAACCCCGAGTCTGGTTGAGATACGTTGACGACAGATTCATAATATAGAACCATGGGAATACCGAACTAGATGCCTTCCTGAAGCACATCAACAGCGTAAGACCTCCCATCACTTTCACAATGGAAAAGAAAGTCCACAACGAATTGCCTTTCTTAGATGTATTGGTGGAGAGAACCGATACTAAGTGGGAAACATCTGTATACTGAAAACCCACTCACACGGGACAGTATCTGAACCACGAATTCAAAAACCATCAATCGACTGAAAGAAGGATCATCAAGACTCTAGTAGACCGTGCTTTCGTGCGCTGCAATACGAAGGAAGGTCTGGGGAAAGAACTAGGCATCGTCAAAAATGATCATCAACGGAATGGGTACTTCAAAGTGATGGTGGAACAGACTTTGTTTAAAAGACAGCAAGAACCTCGCAAGGAAGAGAAACCGTCCCAGCAAGTGCTTGCACTTCTCTACACCAGAAGATTATCGGAAAGGATAAGAAGAATTGGGCCCAAGTACAACATCAAAACCTGCTTCAGATCTGAAAACACTATCCGTAGCAGCCTTAAGAAAACCAGGCCACCAAACGCGGACTGTGATTCCAAGAATAGCATTTACCGGATACCATGTGAGTGCGGAAAATCCTATATCGGGGAAACCAAGAAAACTTTGAAAGTTCGTATTGCCGAGTATAAAAAACACACACAGCAAAGATAACCACCAAATCAGGAATAGCAGAGCATCTTTGGACTCATCAACATAACATCTAGTGGTTCCAAGCTGAAATCATACACAAGGAGGAACACTGGTTTAGAAGGAAGTTCAAAGAAGCCGCATATATGATGTCCAACAACGTATTTAGCCAAGCTAGCATAGAGATACGCAACGTATGGAAACTCATAATCAAGGAAAAAATGGCCAACTCCCGCCAAACGGTCATATCCCGCTAAACCGGTGAAGCGGAGAGAGGAAGTAAGTGATAAGAGAAAAGAGGGAATAAGTGAAAGTACTTGAAAGACCCATAAATAGTCATTCTCGGAGGAATTAGTCCAGTCATCACCCGAAGAGGATTGTGAATTCTAACAATCGAAACGTTGAAGTAACGTGGTTTGGAATTGCTTACTTTTCAATTGGATTATTTGTTTCAATTGTTCGATTTTTTACTTGTATTTCATTTCACTGTGAATACATTTCAGGTTTTTTTTGCTTAATATATTTGCTATTTTCAGCTATTCCATCAATTTTCAATTGTGTTGGTTATTTTAGGAATTTCAAATCACTTTATACAATATTAGACAATGGAAGTCCAAACTGATGAAATTCACAACGAAACATTGTCAATCACCTTCAAACAAAAAGTATCTGCTAGAATTTGCCTGTAACGAAACTAAGTGTTGTAAAGCTCATCATAATATGTGGTTGATCTGTTTTCGAGATTAGCGGCACAAACGAAAAAACAGGCAAACAGACCAAAATTTTAAAAGAAAAATTGTTGAGTTCGGTTGTTCTATATTTTTCAGTGAAAAATTTGATTTTCTGATCTGTAACAAAAAAAATCCGTAACTTCAATGTATTAAACGGATTAAAATTTTTCGAAAGAATTAGATTTCATTAAACGAAATTCATTCAGTTATTACAGAAGATAGCAAAAGACTATATTTTTAAAAAACACATTTCGGAAGCATATTATTCAGAATCGATACTGTTTTTTTTTTCATCAAAACATCTTCCACATAGTACACAAGAGGTGACATTATCATAAAAATTTTTTCAGGATATGTAAGAAACAAATAATCAAATGTAAATTTTTTTGGATCCTATTTTCTAACCAACGTTATTTTTTTCCGCACCATTTGAAAATGAAAAATACCACTGGTAATTTTGAAGTGAAAAACCGATATTTACAATAATGAAAACCCATTTTTCACCCCTAAAATTCACCCCATTTCGTCCCCTGCATCTTGGATTTACTTCAATTTAATTTTTCTGTTCTTACATTTCTAACAGAATTCTGTAGTTGTCTGACGATATTCTGAAAGATGATCCAATAAACCACCAGATAAATGTAACGGAAACTCTAAAGTCAAAGTCGCTACCTATTCCTGTAATTTTTCATGTAAAATCACAGTCATTGAGGAGAAACAAGTGAAAGCAATGTGTGAAATTTTGGTGTATGTTTTCAATGAAAGGTAGGTATAATAGTGTAACTCGTAGTTAGCAAACAACTACTGATGACTGTGATACCACATTACTCCCCCCCCTGACTGGGACTTAGGATGTTTTAAAATTTCACTTCTCTTTCAGAAAGGATGGTGTAAGATCTTTCTGTAGAAACTTTGTCCATTTCTTTACACATTGTTGATATCTCGTTCATCCTGGTTTGAGTGTCTCTATGTATTTTTTTATTGTTAATTAAAAACGTGAAAGATTTGTCACTTTGCTTTGAAACCGTGTATAGTCTAAAATATGGCTGTTTGTTGCAAAGGTTTTTCGACTGCATCAATTCTTCGAAGACGTGAGTAGTAGTTGGTAATTCTTCCCACCTGAATATTTTTCTGTAGCTGTAATCAGAACCTCGTCTTGTTTTCATTTCTTTCATTTTTTTGCGCTGTTTGAAAATTTTTCGTGATTAGTGTTGAATCTTGCATCCTCAACAACCATTTCACCAGGGATTCTCAGGGATATTCCATATACATACCATTTTAGCGCTGCTGATATCATCTGAATCTATTTTCGGTGTAACCAAGTAGAATTGTTGATATATCCCATGATGTCCATTTTAACCCCAACAAACTCATCAAAGATTCGGAAACATTTATTTTTTTGGAGAAATCGATGCCTGGGTTTTCATGGCATTGAAATGAACCTGGTTACTTTCACTTCTATTCGAAATCATCTCTAAATCCTCATTAGTATATATAACCTCCTGCTGCCGGTGAAGATGTGCATCCGCAGCCGATGTCCTGGAATCCAAACAAAATGACGAGATAAGTGTGATGTAGTCAGCAAAGCAATTTATTGAATTCCTGTTTTTTGTTTCAATAAATCGTTGATATACAATAAAAATAGGGTTGGAAACAATATGGATCCCTGTGGAACACCAGCGTTGATGGTAAAATGAATCACTAAGCCATATCATCGAAGTTTTGCCACACAAGGTCAAAGGCCTTAAAATTTTTACTCTCGATGATTCTCGATTGCGTTATTTTAAATATGAGTGACAAGATAGAAGGTCGCTCGTTGATCTTTGTTTCTGAAAGCCAAATTGATGATCGCTCAAGATGTTGGAGCCTTCCAAATATTCAAGGATATGCCAACCATGATTCTAATCCTCACATCACTTGTGATTGATGGTCTTGAGAAGTAAATGAAAATTTCTATTCGATGCGTAAAATTCAAATTCTCTTCATTAACACAACCCTCCTGTGAGTGACAACAAAGTCGCCTCATCAATTTAAAAAATGACTTCCACCCTGTACAAACAATCCAGCATTCTCCCCCGTTAGATAACTAAATTATTCACATCTAATTTACTGATGAGGACATTTAAATACCCTTCATCCTCTTCCTGTCTGCAACTCATCTCAATTCCCTCCCTCTCCCACCCCCTTTCGGCCTAGGGGAAAGATACTTTAACCCTCCCTTATACAATTCGCCGGCGGCATTTACATAAAGTGATTATTGCTCAATTCATTGTTTTGTATATTACAAACCATCATCACTTCCTTTGATGCATCTTCATCAAGAGAATATCCTTTGTCGGATCACTTGATTTTCCTTCGTCCGCATAATGCGCGAATCTTACGGCTTGAAGTGTCTGAGAAATTTGACACTTTCGGCGAGGAGGTTTTTCGTTTGGCGGCATCGTTATGATGATGAAGGGAGAGATTGGAACCGTGTTTTTGGATAGGAGTCTGTGTAATGGAAGGACTTGGTGGATAATCAGATCCGGATATATTTTGTTTGTACATGTTTTTGTTGAAGTATCGTATGTTTTTTAATAATAATGATAATAATAACTTCATTCACAAAAGCAAGAGTATATTTCTTCAAGAAAACAAGTTGAATAAAGTGCCTAGGCGATAAGTGCTACTGCACTTGTATCGTATGTTTTTTAATAGTAATAATAATAACTTCATTCACGAAAGCAAGAGTACATTTCTCCAAGAAAACAAGTGGAATAAAGTGCCTAGGCGATAAGTGCTACTGCACTTGTTTCGCAAACAATCATTAAGTATATAATACAATACAAAATACAAAAAATAAAACCATGAAAGATAGTAATACTGCATCACGATGAATACAAATGATGATTCAAAATACTGAAAAATAGTTAAAATAATATAATAATGATATAATAAAAATAAATAAATTTTTTTTTTAATAAAAAAGTTGAGATTAACAGTATAGGTAATACTATGATGATATTGCAGGAGAAATAATACGATAAAGTATTGAAGATGAATAGATTAAGCCAAGATGAATAAATGTTTCTACAGGACCTGTTTTATAAAGTTCAATCTAGAAATTTCTATCAGTTTCTTATATGAATTTTTTCTATCCCTTTTTGAACAATGACTTATGAAATATATTTCTTATCACTTCCGGTGTTGTATTATGAAGTTTTGCAGCAGTTAAAGAGAATGCTCTCTGTGATATCGATTTTTTCATGATGACTGGGTGAGTTTTTCATGATGTCGAGTACTATCCTCGTGATTTCGGACTAGTGCTTTATTTTCACTGAAATGATAATAATAATCGACTTTATTCATCACAAGGAATAAAGGATTTGTATTTACATCATTTGAAGATAACTATATATA
>WOGR01006921.1:0-12742 GCA_015342045.1 Leptinotarsa lineolata
TTTTTAATATGACATGCTACAAACAAACATGTATTGTAATGTAGTCAAATAAATATATTCTATTCTATTCTATTCTATTCTATTCTATTCTATCTCTGAAAGAATACCGGAGAACCGAATTTTGACTTCAGCTTCGTGATCAACGAATAAAAGTACGCCAGGCTCATTTAATTTATTTTCAAAAACAGGCCCGAGCTCGACGTAACTAAATAGCCATTGAACAAACAAATTTTATCTGATGATTTTTTCAGTTGATTGATTGGAGAGTAGATGTGATTGAGTCCGCTCTTGCTAAGATTTCGGTCTGCTTGAGTTCCTACAATAGAGTAATGTCATGAACTTTAAATAAATCTGAGAAAGGAGTTATGAACCATTTCACTTGTATCAACTTGGGAGTGAGTGTAGTTCTATAATTGCTATGAAGCAGACTATACCAATTAAATATATTTTTATTTGAACCTGTTTCCTGATTTTTTCACTCAAATCGTTAGCACAACTTTGTGTTTGTATGAATGTGATTATAAATGGAATGAATACAAAGTTTTTGAAGTACATATGTGCAGGTGTAAGCTGGAAGTATCAGTTACTGATCTAAATGATCGCTATAAAACCAAGCTTGATAAGTATGTGAGTATTCAAGTCAAGATGTTACAACCCATTGATAAAAAACAGAGATATAAAACATTGTAAACATCGCCATGTAATTGAAATATTTGTTAACTCAACTCAATACAGTGTTATAGGTATTAACGAAGGCTCTCATTATAACCCAGGCGACATATTCAAGAAAGGGTTGATTCTTACCATAATCAAGTAGGATTTGACCTATATAGAGTTATTGGATGGATGAAATCTTACAAATAACGTGTTGAAATAGTTTTCATTCTGAGCACTGGAAAATTTGTTAAAATATGGAAAACATGTTCGGATATAGGGAATAAACGGTTTTTAATGCTGTTTCAATCCATTTCTACATAACATTACCAAAATTTTGGAGTTCATTGAACTTTTTGAAACACTAATTTTTTACCCAAACTTGACCAGGCATGAGCAAAAAAAATCGGAAAAAAATTACTATGCCATTTTGAACCGATTTTGATGATTATTTTTTTAATCTAGAAAAAAATTGTGGTAGTAACAAATGACAATATTGAAACTTTGCAAGAAGCTCCCTATATACTCAATATGAAAAACTACATTGGAATCAGAAGGTATTTTTGATTACAAATTGAGAGAGTAGCAAAATTATCAGTAAAAAATAGTTTTCTGGCCGTAAACACATTTCGGACACAATAAAACTCTACCACAAAGTCAGTTTTCAGAATTTCTTCCTGAAACTTTGCATACATTTTCTGTTATCTTGAACTGAACTTCCTGATATGAAGAAGTATTATTGACTACCGATTTTGCAGGACAATAAAAAAAATGTTTGGTTGTCATTTTGGGGAATAAAAAAATGAGAAATTGATGTTCCGTTTTGAAGGTCGTAAAATTAAGATCACGACGAATAAAATTTACTGACATGAGCCTCCCTGGGATACATCCATGACGTCAAAAAACGTATATTGTACACTTGAAGGATCAAAGTGTACATATAAGTTAATAATTTTAACATATATTCTTGTTTCTGAATTTATGTGATCATAAACATGATTTTTTCAAAGTGTCATGTTTCCATATAAATGTAATTTAAACGAAAAGAATTCAGGACTTTCAGTCCGTATGTAATAAATAGTATTTCATACAAATCTCAATAAAACTGACACAGATAAATTGAATGCCTCGAATTACACAGTGGAATTTGTATTTTTTTCAATAACACCTACTATTGAACTACATTTGCAATTGCGATAGATAATGCAATTCTAATATAATGCACAGAACATTGCATATAAAGCAGGTAACTTATTGGCTGTATATTAATAATAATGGTTGTCTAGATCAGTTATTGCTGATTTACATAATTGGATAGAGCAGTATTGTATATTCTCCAACAATATTTTTTTCTGTTGTTGATTCTAAATTGTGGGTGCGGGATTTGCATATATTTTTCTAGTAGTGAACTTTCAAGAATTTTTTCATTGGAATTAAATGAAATAAAAATGATGCTGATGATCAAGTCGCTCTAAGTAAGATTCCGAGCTTAATTCGAAACATCTTTGCAGAGAATATAGAGGAAACTTTTGATTTCATTTGTTGTGTGGAGGTTAGACAACTGCCAGCGTTAAAGAAAAATTCTTTTTAATTTTCGGGTACGCAGTCAAAAAGGGGATGGTGAAATAAGTGAACTCTTTTTTCTGTCCTAGCTTTCGAGTCTTTATTGGCTCTTCATCAGGAACTGAAAGTGAGGTTG
Organism: Leptinotarsa lineolata; assembly: GCA_015342045.1. Classification (NCBI taxonomy): domain Eukaryota; kingdom Metazoa; phylum Arthropoda; class Insecta; order Coleoptera; family Chrysomelidae; genus Leptinotarsa; species Leptinotarsa lineolata. The sequence goes on from WOGR01006921.1 coordinate 2,354, forward strand.
GTAATCCCTTTCACTTGTCGAGATTAGTAGAAGCATATCCCAAACGATAACCACTCTTGGTAAAAACAACATGAATATAAAAACTTTACATTCTGTATTGATTGATTAAATTATTTGAAAACACACATCATTGAATCATGGACTATCATGGAGGCTATGATGGAAACAAAGACGAAGATGGAGAGCCATATACAGAAATGATCGGACAAGCCATAGCATCGAAGTTTGGCCAGCAAACTCTCATGCCACACACAGTCAAAGGCCTTAGAGATATCCAGCGCAACAGCTCTTGACTCTCCATGATTCTCGATTGCGTTATTCCAAATATGGGTGATATACGATAGAAGGTCGCCTGTTAATCTTTGTTTTCGAAAGCCATACTGATGGTCGCTTAAGATGTTAAAGCCCTCCAATTATTTAAGGATATGGTGATTTACGGCTTCCTTCATGATTTTTGATATCACTGATAGCAAAGCGACTGGTCTATATTTATTTGGAAGATTCTTCTTGCCCTTTTTGGGAATAGGCTGAACGCGAGCAATCTTCCAACAAGAAGGAAAAACACTTTTTTTGTAAGACAGGTTGAAAAGTCTTGAAAATACTGGTGTGAGTTTATTTGCGCACTTTTCGAGTAGGATGACGGGCACTTCTTCAGGACCAGACGCCTGACCAGACGTTGTGGATTCTAGTGTGGGAATAGTGAGTGGTGCCTTTTCCAGAAAATTGACTGTGGAGTGTTCATAATATCAACTTATTTTTTTGGTTTAGTCACTATTCTAAATGCAAATTATGGCGAAGGTGTAAGGATTAAAACTTTGCAAGTTCGAACGTGTGCTGGCAATTAATTCAGCCTAGCTTCCTAAATTCCACCCAAATTCGATTGAAAAAAAATCGTGGTTCAGTTGTTACATTTTTCATCCAATGAAACCGCTCACAGTTTCACCGCTCTGAAATTCATCCTCTGAAATCGCGCGCGCTCCGCCACACACACTTCACGTTCTGAATCGCTTCCAGTAACATTCCGGGTGAAGGAAAACTTATAAGTATCGCTGAAATATCGAAAAAAACTGAATAGAACCGTGTTTTCAGTTGAAGTAATTGCTGAAGAATAATAAATTGAAAATATTGAAGTGAAAGTTGAAACATTATTAAAACTTGAATGGTGTGTTATTTTGGTGCACATGAAGTATGCAAATACGTAGAGAGAGAAGAAATCTCGGAGTTCGGAAAGGGGTTGAGTTTTGTTTAGCGAAATAAGAAAAAGAGAAAAGAAAGATTGTGTATGAAGGGTGAAAAGAAGGGCGTCCTCGTTAAAAAGAAAGCCGTAGCGGCGTGGATGATTTCTTAGTGCATTTATGCAAAACAGAGTGAGAGCACCTAGTATACCTCTCCTTATTTCGAGTAATTAGTGGTCGGCGAGTTGAGAGAGAGGGTAGAAGAGCGTGTGTGATTCTAAGTATACGCCGCCCCTTAATTTATGTCTAAGGGTAAAACAGTAAGAGTAAAGATGGAGGGGGGAGAGTCTTACATGAGGGGAAATGAGGCGCAAGCGTTCTTGCTTCTTACTAGGCTTTGTCTAATCGGATTCATTAACAGCGATCCGGGAATTATGCGTCCATTGCTAGTCGGCATATTTTTGAAAGCAGTCGGACCCGGTACCCTTCGAAGAAAACGTCCTCCTACGGGAACTTATGACAGGTGCGCGCCTTCCTGCTAACTTCCTCCTTCTAATGTGTCGTGTGCATGTGTGGGAATATGCGCTCTCTTATCCAGTTTCAGGCTGCTGCGAGCTTTTACTTTTGGTGTTTCAGTGTGTGTGATTCTCTTGTCTTTTCGTAGAGTTTGATTTTCGCGCTGCTGCAACCCGACAATGTGCTCCTTTGCAATAATAAAACGGAAAGCGCGCGCTCATTGGCTGAAAGTTTCTTCGAGCCACGTGCCAGCTTTATTTTGCTATGTGCGAGAAACTTGACGCGAAACTGTGCTTCATAACAAACATCAAAGTCACTGGTGAAGTTGTTGAACTTCGTCTGTAAGTACACTTCTATTGAAATACACCGAAAGTGTATGGAATTTCATAGACATGACATTAATGTCACTTTAAAGCCTGAACAGAAATTTTCGATGAGTTGTTTTTCTCTTCGAATAGATTGAGTTATAAAAAGTCATACTTCTTCTAGCTCACCAAAGTCAATTTTACAATGTTCATTCGATGAAAAATATCAATAAAACGAACGAAACTTTTTTGTTATAACTTTTAATCTATTCCATTAAAAATTATCATACTGAATGTGAACAAAACTTTCTTGAAAGCCTGAGAAATGACAATTGATGTTTGAATGGAGTATAAGAAATCTTTGAAGTTGGAAAGTACAAGCATCGTCATTTATCTACGCTTTTACTGAATACAGTTGAGCATAATTTAGATTTTCAACACTTTTACTGCTCGACTGATTTTTTTTCTAACGACTCGGTGTGTAGTTCAAAGGAAATCTTCGCAGAGGAGCACATTCGTTTTATTCTGCAAACTAGCTTCGCAACTTTTATTTTGTAAATCATTCATAGTTTACTACGACTCTGGTGACAATGGTGAGTGGTAATTTTGTAGTGGTTGTATAGTAGAAAGCATGTCTTTCTAGATGTCTTTCAATTAGTGAGGAAAGGTAATAAACTCGAATATGTACTTATTTTTCATCATTGAACGTTAGGTCATATTTCAAAGTAAGAAAATATCAAGCATGTCAGTCCACTTTCTTCAGTTTATAGACATCAGCTTAGTTAACAGGTATATGGTAGCAGTTTATTCGTTGGCTAGCAAAAAAAAATCAAATAGTATTTGTACTCGAGGCAGAACCATATATGAAGGAGCTGTTAGATGAAGTAATACAACATTTGTCTTAAGTAAAATAAAGCCTTTTAGAAGCATGGAAATGCATGTTCATTTTGGACCTGACTATCATCTTGTGAATTCGAATGGAAATTGTATTTGTTGTGATTTCATTTACTGAATATCTAGTTGTAGTTGATGTCTACAATGGAAAGTTCAACAATATGTTATCGACAGAGGATAATCTGAGTGGAAATTTATGAAATAAAGTTGAATGAAGCGCTTCAAAATGAATCAAAATCTAACATTTTCACCAATGTATGTTAAAACAAATTATTCGAGGGACAATATTCAACATCAATGAAGTCAATAAAAATTCAGTATCTTGGCAAATGATGGGTTCTATTTCTCTAACTCAAAATCAAACTCATTCCGATATACGCAAAATTTTACTACCCTTCAAGTAAATATCTTCTATTTTAATCCTTCAATATTTAAAATCACAGTACTGTGTGTGTTTCTCGAACGATTGAAATGTCCAATAGGACAGTTGTTGGAATATTTCATAGGTATATATACTACTAATATTTTTCAAAATTTCTTTGGAATCAATGATTAATAATAAAAATAATACTATATTCAGCAACAAGAAATTAGCAGAAAGCAATTGAACACTACATAAATACCACGAAATAAACATACGTACTCACGAAAGCAAGTGATTGCTCGTACGTGAGGAAAAATCTACTTGGCAATTAAAATATACAGGTGCTGCCATACTGTTCTTTTCCACAATCTAGAAATTATTCATTGAAAGTCAGCCATTCTGAATTTTTCACATTCGAAAAGTTATTCATAATGAGTGTATTATTTTCACTATCGGTACTTATGTCAAAATCAGAAATTACATTTTATTGTTCACTAGGTCACTGAAGAATAAGCTATTTGTATTCAGAAACCATTTTTTCAAATTATGTTTGAATGAATTTTTCTTACTCATCAATTTAAATTGTGGTAAGTTATTATTTGATTTGGTGCTCACATACAATACACTTATCTGTCCAATATTTTTGTCACATTTTTTATTGTTTATAGAAATCCTCAATTTGGAATCCTTACTTGGAAAGTTTCGAAATTTCTAAATAAATATTCATATAGTAATCACAATAGCAAAGTCATAACTTCAAAATGAAACTGCATTTTCTGTCAACAGATAGAATATTCCAATGACGTAATTTGGTGTGGAACATTGTCACCACCTTCATATTCTAATGCATAGACTTCATTACGGTTTCACTTCCAGTCAAATGATAATAATGTTTGTTTCAGAAAATGAAATACATATACATTTAAACAAAAATAAATGCAGAAATAAACATAACAAGCCACTGAAGCTTATAATAGCTTGTGCATGACACTGAGTTGAGACATTTTGTGCGTGGTGTCAGTTGAAATTGAAAATTGAATGATAAATATCATGAACCAGTAAACAATCTGAAATATCGGTAATGAAAAAAATATCATTCATACACCATATACATGATTCCTGTTTCATTCAGTGTTCTATTTTTATAATGGTCATTGGTCCTTGATGACTGCACATTTGCAAAGTTGCTGTCTATTCTATAAGGTGAGTCCTTGTTCAGAAAGACTGCAACACTACAGAGTGCTCCACATGATGAACAATAATAACAAATGTGAATTAAAACATATGAATAAAAGTAGAATAATACGAGTGCATATAAAGCAGGTGTAAATGATGAATTGTGAATTTATTTCCGTTCATACTTGTGAATATTTGTATTCTTATTTGTGAGAATATGTGGTTTTTCTTTTTGCGTCACTACTTCATTTTGTTCTTTCCAATATCTCGTTTATCTTACCTATTGTTATATCAATTAGCCACGATATCAGTTTTTTCATTCTGTTATCACTTGTAATAGACTTGATTTCAAATGGATCTTCTGCTTAGGCAATAGGTCACAAGTATGTGGGAAATCTTCAACTTCGTGATGTGCTTACTGTAGGAATTCTTGAGGTTTTTTGTTTAAACCTTATATTGTGCAAATAATCTACAGTTGATAATTTCATTTCATATTTTCTATGATACATCGTGAGACTCAGGAAACATTCATGTTCTGTGAAAAATGCTTCAGACGGATAGGTATAAACTCTATTGGAAATAATTTTGATGACCGATTTTCGAGTAATGCTGATAACCCTAAGATGACAACAGCAATACCTCCCCACACAATTATTCCATAGTTAATATGGGACTGTATTAGACTGAAATATAATATTCGCAACTGTGCTATATCAAAAATATTTTTGGAAAACTTGAATTTGTTCAGTAGAGACCTTATTTTATTCGTAACGTATTCTGCGTGCTCATTCCACCTTATGTCATTTTATTATTGTCCCAAGATGTTCTCTCATATTAATAGTCATTGTGTCACTGTCATTATGGAATTCCAACGAAGTATAATTTGGTAAATTTCTGTTGAAATAAGTGGAAGGTACAAAGTGAGTTTTTTTTTATTGACTGTCTGCAACCTACTCCTAAACCAACTGATAATTTTCACGAAATCTCTCTCAATTTTTTTAAGTATCAGCGCGATATAGTACGGCTGTCGTCAGCAGAGCTGATAATGGTATCTTCAAAATTGACCCTGAACAAATCATCCAAGTTGATATTGAATGAGAGAGGCTCCAATATCGCTCCTTAGGGGACTCCATATTCCATGGTACAGTGAAAACTGAGGGTTTCATTCATTTTGACTCACTCTTTCCTATTAGGGAGATAGCTTTTGAGTATTCCAAGCAAAGTTCCTCTGAATCCTATGTTTTCTATCACCTTTATCCGTTTCTTATGTGAAACCGTATCGAAAGCTTTGGCCAGGTCAACAAAGACATGGTTTTCCATTATCCATCTAATCGTAAATTTCACTCATTAAGTGATTCATTGCATCTTGTGTTGTTATGGTCTCTCGAAATTCTTTTTGAATATTACAGAGTATTTTTTATTTTTTCAAACATTCATCTAATCTAATTTTCAATATTTTCTCAAATATTTTAGCTATATGATTGATCAATGATATATGACAAAAATGAAATACCTCATTTTTATTTCTTGATTTTGATATTGGTTAGCTTATTGAAGTTTTGAAGGCTTCTGGAAAAGTACCGGTGTTCATGGGTAGTCGACGAATTCTTTCAGAATTTCAGACATTATTTTACCAAGATCTGGCGATTTACCTCTATCCAGATTACTGATTATATTTTCAACTTCGTGTTCATGGGTGTTTTTTTTTAAACCAAACTGCTTCTCTATTCTGCTTATTGTTCCTTGACATATGGGCGGTAAATTGTAAAATTTTTCATGAAATGGGCGAGCTACTTCCTGTTGTGTTCGGATTTTATCTCTGTAACCAATCATTTTTGAACTGTTATTTTATGAATTTCCGTTAATCTTACCATTTGTCAGATTTGAAGTTAACGAACTTTCAACTTGTATTGAAATAATGGCAACTAAAGTCGTAACATACAAAACAATTTGACGAGTCGTTTCGAACTAACGTTGCCACGGAAATTATTTACAGTTTTTTGAAGGATACCATTTGAACAGAATATTGCTATGTGGTTTTTCTTACTTTCTTATTATCAATAATTCAACATGAAATAAGTTTTGAGTATATTGCAATAAGTTTTGAGTGTTTTTTTTATCGAATTTCGATAACCACATGATTTTGATTTTTTTATCTTGACTGTTGCAATAAACTTAAGAGCGATAACATTTTTGAATAGAGAATAGAGAGACCTTTCAAACGATATATCACGAGCATATACTTCACTTTTCAAAAATGGGGGGTTGTACCTGTCATTCAAGTGGAGATGAAGGTAGGAGTAGCATTTTTTCGTTGAAGTATGTCAAATTATTATTTTACATTTGACGTGTTTCGAGACATTTTTAAAATATGTACAGAAACCGAAATAATGATATCATTCCATTTGGCTTTACACACTGTATATAGACAACAGAGCAGAGTCATGTTGATGTTTATGTTATCAGTCCCAAAAGACTCAGATTCTATATCACTAATTATTGTGGAAACCTGTTTCTCAGTTTCTCAAGAAAAATTCAAAAATCTGCTAATGTTGTTTTTGATAGAATTTGAATAGTAATTTACTGTATCAGTTCGAAGTTGTCGGTCATTAATCAGTGCATTAACAAAATGATCATTCAGAATATTGACATCACTGAGATTATCAGATAATTTATTATCTTTACTTTTTATAAAACCCAATTTCCTGAGTATCTGCTATTGTTGTTTGCTAGTAGAATTCTGAAGCGTGTGCTCTAAATATGCATTTTTTCTCTTCTAATGGAGGAAAAAGTGAAATTTCACAACTGTCTGTAATAATCAAGATGAGCAGGCTGTCGACTCCTTCTATACCTTATAAGAGCTTTGTCACGCATTCTTTGCATCGATATAATATAATTTTTTTTTTCGCAAAATACGAGGTTTTCTATGATTCAAAATTATTGATAAAGTTCATTTTCCTTCTATATGGTGAAAATTATACCAAGGAAAATTTTCAAGATCTCTTTGAAAACTATTTAGATTGGTGTCGTTGAAATTTCTATAGGCATTATTTTTCGAAGGACATGGCTTCATTTTTGACAGAAACGAGCAAGAAATAAGAAAATGATCAGCTCTGTCAGAACTCACAATCAAAATTAGTAAACAGCAATTCCCACCCGGGTTTCTGGAATCATTATTTCCAGAAACCCGGGTGAGATCCCAAAATGCATACAGACCGTTGAAAGAGAAAAGTTTTCGTGTCAGTATCGGAAATATTCCTCATGCAATTCTGGAAAAATATGGCAATGCTGCTTTTGTGAAAATTAAATACAAACCATTCAGCCAGTGGCGGCTCGAGACACAGTTTATCCAACATTATTGACCGAAAAATGTACGCCACTGCCGTTTCTTGTAACATTCAATTCTGTGTTGGGTAGAATATCTAAAAGTGAAACATTTTTATGCATCTATTCGTTTTCGTAGCTTGCTCTGTTTTATAGAAAGAAAAAAAAAATAAAACAAACAGTGGATTGGAACGACTAGTGTGCTGTGTATTGAAGAAGAAACAAATAATTTTTTGCATTATTTGTCAAGTTTACGTGAATGTTTTCTCAACAAATTAGCTTCTGAACCAGCCATTACATTTTTTCTTCGTAATTAGGAAACACCCAGTATACCGAAAAAAAAATTGAAAAACAGTAGGACTTCTCCGAAAATATGTTGGTTTTGTACAAAGGTTTTGATCACATACAAAATCATTATCACTATTTCAAATTCCTTAGTTTTTGCAACAAACGTTCGTAATTGAAAGTGAAAACAAATTCCATTCATACATCCGATCAGATCACAAAATTATAACCCGTGTTTTGTTATACAGTAGCATCCTCATGCATTTTAAGTATGAAAACGCTGGAGGGAATACACTTGAAGTTATTCAAACACGAAGTGGTGTATTCGCCAAAAAATTAAATCTATTTCTGCTGTGGGAACATGTGGTGTTTGTGTCTTACCTGAGTCATCGTAATCAATGCTTGGAATCACCATTAGCAGTTTTTTCTCATAGGATGATTATCGCAGAAGTAAAGTAGCAAAAATCTCATTTTCCTCCGTGCCAGAATTTATTTTGTTCACCACCAAACTACTGATGGTCTGTAAAGTGATTTGTTCTGGATGTCATGTAAAGAGCCTTTTACTTAAACAGATTTTGAAACTTCTCGACTCAATACAAAGTGAAATAATCCATCTTATTCTGGTGACACTTCATAAAAAAGTATTCTGATAACTTTGGAAAATCGCAGAGCAATTCAAGAATTCATTTCTGTCTCAACCACACCTCGTCTCACAAAACAGATACACAAAATTCAAAAAAGATTACCATTAGGTTCTTGATGTGCAAGTCCACCAATAAAATGTTCACATGTATCTATTTCTGGCTTCGATTTATAAAACCTCTCACGAGATGAGCTTTCCCACTTTGTATAATATAACGGAGTTCGAGAAAAAATTGAATCTCTATTTGTAGACCGATCCTGATTTTGGATCTTACTTCGTTCAGTCTATATTATATATTATGAGTATAGGATGAATAAAAAACTATTTCTCGTAGCCTGATTTCAACTACAATTCTTTTTGTTACGACCGATTTCAGTCTTCAATTGATACCTGCACTGAGTACCTGAAATAACCTTATCTCCGATGAGGTATTGATAATTCAGGTAACATATTGTTTCTAGTACAGGAACCGATCGTTGTATGTTTAAGAACTACAAATTCAAAGGGTTATATTTTTAGGAGTGATTTTTTGGAAGATTTCCTTTTTCTGCATCGAGAAGGAAATGTAGAAAGCCAAAAACTTTCTCTCCCAAAATATTCAAGGACTTTTTTGGAAAAGAAAGTTTTTGGCTTTCAACTACTCCATCTTGATACAAAAATGTGGGAATCTTCCAAAGAAAGGAAGGAAGCATTCATTTCAAAAACAAGTAACTCTGAACATGGATGTGTAGATCATTCAAAGAATATTCGAATATTCAACTTTTTACAATTTGAAATTCAAGATGACAATCTGAGACAAGCTGGATGCGATGATATTCTCAACGTGAGAATAAAGGCTTCAGATGGTTTTTCTCGATGTTGTCTCAGCTTTGAAAATAAAATAATAGAAAAAAAAAACATTGAATTGTTGCATAAGCATTGATTGATAATATGTACAATGATTATTGCAAAATAGGCATTTACTGATGAATATATATAATTTTCTTCAGGAGCTGGTGCAAAGGTCCTTCTGCCGGACATGGGACACCGAATAAATTCCAATTGATTTGTCCAGCTTCAACTATTTTTCGAGTGAACTTGTTGTATTTATAATACGAGTATTTTCTGAAAAAATATATGTGTCCATCAATATATCGAAAAGCACTCGTGATATCTTCCAGAATTCCTGGAAATATATCTAATATCCGTCCTCTGGTTGTTATTACACCGGGTGTTTGAAAAAAAATTATGTAAAACTCATTGTCATACAGTAAGTAACCTTTTCCAGTATTACTTTGGAACATCACATTTATGTCGGATGCTATTCGAATTGGATGATTTTCTTTGATTTCTAGACTAGGAAATGCTGCCACATAATATTCATGTTTACTTTTATCTAATGCAATTATTTCGCCTGCTGAATTTTAAAAAATTTGATTAACTGAAATGTTTTCACTCATATAATCAGCAATTTTCTCGGGTTTGGTATCAACATCTCATTCAAATCCAGCTTCCATAAATGTTTCTTGTAACCTAAATATAATCTGTGATTTGGAAATTTTGGAGATTTTGCCAAAAACATGAAATCTGGGGTTTCCATATTGCAAAGGTCTTTTATTTCATTCTGAGGGGTTTTGGAGGATGTTTTCTTCGTAATTTGGGGAGTATTTGTCGTTGATGGTTTTACGCTGAGTTGTTTTTACTGTGGCGGTGGTACGTCGACTATAT
>WOGR01006922.1:0-12742 GCA_015342045.1 Leptinotarsa lineolata
AAATAGCAATACTAATCAAAATAGAGGTAGAACGGTAATCTTTCGATGCTTGGCCTAATCTCTTTCCGAGTTCATAAACGAATAACAGAGACTCCGGGCCATAAACACCAATAGTTTCAACCGCTATTGGGTGGAAAAGATAGTTGTTACAAAGATTTTGGTATTTTTTTGTTTTAATTTTTCGCCAGACAATACTGCAGTTCCAGCAGACTTCGAACTTTCAGCTAGATGAAAGTTGCGACCGTGTCAATGCAAGTGAAGTCCCATACCACAGGTTTAGACTTCACTTGCGTTTACCTAAGGGTTCCAGAATTGCAGGAACATCCGCTGACACTATAGCCTGTTTCAATATATCGTTCAACTGGTGATGTACGCCCTGCACTACTCCTGCCACTCAAACCACGCGTACCTTTCTCATCAACTATACTACCGCAAACACAATTATGAGAAACACAAATAGGTAAACCCATCCTAAGACCTACTGCTATTCTGAAAGATTCATCATCTAGTAGTGTTCCAAGAGGTCGGTTACATGCCCTTTGTATTTTCTTTTTATCTGTGAGGGAAGAAATGTTAGTTGCGGCATGCCAAAGTGATTCACCTTCAGCATTAAAAACGTCTTTAATTTTGATAAATATAGAAGGAAGGATGGAATCAATAAGATCAGAAACACTATTGAGTGACAACAGAAAAGCTGGTAAAGCTTAAGGAAGAAGCCGAACGTAGCTCTAGTTCACCAAGGTTTACAGGAAGCGTTGCTTGTTAAGAATATTTAGGAATACAAGTTACTGGTTGATTGGACACTTCAGTGGTTTATATTACACCGCAACTTTTCGGGGTGAACTTTTCAGTATGCTCTTTTTAACACTCTAAAGGATTCTCTATTAATTTAACTTTGTTTATTTTTCAGATTTTCAGTAAGAAGTACCCTATTGACCTTTATGTAGAAGGTTATTGTTTTGAAGAAAATTCAAAAGCCTCATTTGTACAAATTCTTTCCTAAATCTTTTCCTAGATTCGAAAAGCTATATCAATTTCGATTACATCTGGAGAATAGGCTTGGACAACGTCTGAATTACTTCGTTCCGAATATTCTCAAAGTTTTCATTTTGTAACAGTTTGAATGCCATTTTCTCCCCCTTTCCAAAGAAGGCAGATTTTTTGGTAGTACTTGATATGGTTTGGGCTAGAAGTATCGCTACTTTTATTTCTCCGATTTCTCCTTGAATTATGCCTATATCGAACAGCTTTCCCTTATTTTTCGGGGTTTCCGGATGAAGCCGAAGGACAACTGGTAATCAGCATTGTTGAAAGGTCTGTGTTGGTGCCAAAAACAACTTTTTATCAGTTTGCAGGCTCACCACTCACCAGAACGTTTTCTACAGAAAGAACATCAGAAGAGCTACTTGCTTGCCCTACTTGAATTCCATTTGTTTAAAATATTAATGAGAGTATTTTAATAAGTTCTGATTCGTTTTTGGGTTCGTCAAAAAGTCTCCTTCAATGAACTCGATGTCTAAACAGTTCTTTCTGAAAACACCACTCATTTGATCTTAGTTTTTGGTGTTGAGCTGATGGTTTTATATATCGAAAACAACAACTGGATATCGATACCTGATTTTGACATCGCTTATCGATCGAAGAGGGAGAACGGATCTACTGAAAATACTTTTTCCCCATCAGAACAAAAATGGTGTGTCAACGCGAGTTTGTCTATCCAAGTTAGCATCAGCAGTAGATGGAGCGAGTTCGAAACAAGAGTTCTCAGCCTTTCCATCCTCATTTTTCAGAACTCTCATAAACGGTTAATTCAAATTTACCGAGGTAATCTCATCTCTGATAATCACTATACCATTCATGGCAGATAATGGTCCAATACCAAAAATATACTTCTTGCGCTTTTTCGTTTTTACTTCCACCGGAAGTAGTGCTACGTCTTTAACATTGCTATTTTTAGAATCTTCATGTATGATGTTCGTTTGGGCCAAATAAGCAATTTCTGAGAAAAACAGTTTTACATTATTTTTCAAAGGTTTTGGTGAATAACTCGTCATACTATTAATTTACCGAAGAAGGGCCTGATTGAAGTTTTACAAAACACATTTTCCAGAAGTGACCACTGTTTTTATTTATTTTAAAATCGGTATTTTTAGATTGAACGGAAAATATTTTATCAATGGCATTTAGAATCCATTTACCAGGATGACCACATTATCAGATCCAATTTTTCTTTACAAAAACATGTTTGGGAAATTTATGGATACTCACATTTTCATTGCAAGTATATGAGTGTTTAAATTTTTCCACAAATCAGGTGTCCATCAATTGTTATTAAGAGTGTTACGAACTTCTGATGAACATTGAATGCACATAAAAAATAGAGGAGGAAAATAATAAAATCAATCATTTATAACCCACTAATCATACACAAATAATTGAAAACTCTACTTGAATTACTTATCAGAATTGCTACATTTTCTGTATGGTGAAATCAATTTTCCTCCAATGACGTCACGAAATACCTTCTGGCTCAGGGATTGTGAAAAGTTGGTTCTAATTCGTAACTCCTTCTAGGAAATAACCCTGCGTTTGTGTGATGTCATTGATTGTTTATTCAATACGTCAGATCTTTATTTATGGACCATAATATGAAAAAAATCTTTCACCTGATATCACAGAATAGCCTATTCTATGCTAATATCATTTCATTCCCAAATGTAAGCAACATTGAAAATTGAAGTGTCATCTTGATATTATCAAGTATTGTCACTTGATGTGTACTAGTAAGCAGCTCTGTGAATATAATGCTGAAATTTACTGTATCTTTTTATTATTTCCAAGATGCATAGAAATAATAAATACCATGGTGTAAACACTCGGATCCCTCCCTATTTAAAATATTTGACAAAAATCATTCAATTTACGGCACTCTTGATTTTTCATAAAATGAAGAGATCCAACGTTCTTCAGCATTCCATTTATAGAGGCGCTAAGAGTCCATCATTATTTACTTTTGGAAACAATTCTTATTCCATCTAACAAAACATGTAAAAAACTGGTTCACTTAAATTTCTCGGGTCCAGAGATTTCGATAAAACGAAAGCAAATCGGTAAAAACAAGGGTTTATATACATCTTTATTATTTCTTCATCAAGAGTCTTTAATGAAATATTTTACATGGGGAAGGGTTCCAATTTTACAACCGGTTCATTCTATGCGTCATATGGTACATAGCTACTTAAACATGAAAAAAAAAACTGAAAACACAGATCTCATTTCAACAATAAGATAATGTGATAAATCTAGTTTGTCTCGTAGTGGTGGATTTTTTGTTGACCTTATTTTGCGACTCAGATCCTTTGTTTGAATATAGAATGAAGTGAATTTACAGAAATTTTAAGTAAGAAATTAATTGATAAACATACAAAAATGGCACCATAGTTCCTGTGGAGAAAATATAACATACCACTACCATTGTCTAAGGATTTCCACTACATAATATATAAGGGATTTGCTGATGTTAATGATGCGCTACCTAGCGGAAATGAAATTTGTGAAAATTATAAAGGTAAGGGATTTTCAATATTTAAATATATTTTTATTTATTTATTACCGAAAAACTACAATGGTTCATACAGGAAATTATTCATACAAAAAATATCCATACATAAATATATAATTTCAAAGGGAGCTATTTCAGAATTGGTCTGATTGGTAACAATAAAAAACAAACAAATATGATTATGTAAATTAATAAAACAAATAGTTCTTTAATACTTTTCTGAATATTTCTGTGTTGGAAAATTGTTTAACGTCATCTGTTAACAACATTGATTATTGCAATTTTACTTCTGATTTCTTCCTTGAGAAGTTCAATCTCTGAATAATTGTAAGTACTATTTTGTGGTTTGACAGGACGTCCTGACACTTGTGACGTCATGGCATTGCGTCACCGAGCGTGCGCCAGACAAACCTCTTTACATGAAGTGATTCATTAAATGAAGTAGTGTATTTGGACGGTGATTTGTATGTTTGGTAGTTAAAATACCATCAAGAAGATGCTCATCAAGGAATAGTAAGTACTATTGATTTTGTTTTACTAGCTATCTAGAAACATGATGTTTGAATTGTAACTTTAAGTGATGAATTGTGAAGTTGGTGGAGGTAACTCTTTCCAAAAAGTTACAATTTTGAGTGTCCAATTACATCTTATTCTGTACAAAATATGGTTCAAATATCCTATGATTTTTCATTTGAATTTGATGATGAAGGCCTTTGAAAATCTACAAATTTTCGATAATTTTTCATTAAAGACCTTGACTCTTCAAATGGCATTGAAATCACTTTATTTTGAATATTTTCAAACTTGTTTCTTTATTTTCCAGCCGTGTGACGTTGCCACTAACAGTGGAAGAGGTAAGATTCAACATTATTTGATAAATTGGTGTGCAATTATATATTAATTACACCTGATTATCTTTGACTATATATCATTTGGAAAATGAAACATACATTTTCAATTTACAAGTATGTTTAATAAAGATAGGGTATGTTTGTTGAATCTGAACATTCTGCGATACTTATTTTGTTCAAAGGAATCCTAAGCTATAACTATATCTGTTCATCAGTAATTGTTAAAGGCTTTAAAACATTTTAGCTATCAAGTAGTATGACTTATAAATAACTAGGATTACGATGAAAATAGTACCTATATAAGCTCATTGATCGACACATCTATTATGGAATGTAATATTTTATCCCCCACTATGCTAAAATCTTCCACTTAATCACTTGCTATGAGTATTTAATAACTGATTGAGACTTCCTCGGTGATAGGCTTCTTTTACATGCCTCTGCATGTGCCCATGCTAAAATAGTTTTGGGTTTATGTGATTTTCACTTGACTAGACAAATTTTTACATTCATTTTGTGGTATTTCAGTAGATAATCGCAGGTGGCGCAGGTTATTCCCTACATTATGATTCTTAAAATAATTGCACTTTACACAAAAATAATCATAAATATAATTAGTGATGAAAACTTTGAATGTTTGACTTATAAAGTTATTTTTATTGTCGTGGTAGTAATAAGATATATTCTACTTTATGTTTGTCACAAATAAACTTTTAATTATTTTCGTTTGTAACTGAAAAGGTTGATGTTTTAAGGAGGCAGATCTGTATCAGAAATTTAAGTCATGGAATTTTAATTTACTTATTTGTTTTTTTTTTCTTACGATCAATCATCTATGTAGCTCTCCTCAGCTTGAATGAATTTAATAATTGAACAAATCTTTCAGTACCAAGTTGCTCAGCTGTTCAGTGTTGCTGAGGCATCCAAAGATAACACTGGGGGAGGTGAAGGTATTGAGGTTTTGAAGAATGAACCTTTCACCAACTTCCCCCTTCTAGGGGGCAAGTACAATTGTGGTCAGTATACTTACAAAATTTATCATTTGGCGAGTAAGGTGCCATCTTTCATAAGACTTCTGGCCCCAAAGGGAAGTCTTGAAATCCACGAGGAGGCCTGGAATGCCTACCCTTACTGCAGGACTGTGATTACGGTAGGTTTTTCTAATAATTATTGATGATTATGAAAAATGTAGAGCAGTGGGTGATCAAATCAATATTAAACAATACTCCTTTAGCTAAACCCAAAAATAAAACAAATTTCTGTTTCCGAGCAATAATATTTTTCACTGATGAAATATTGAATGAAAAATTAAGACGTTTATTCCTGTTTCACGTTTTTGTAAAAGGAGTCATCATTGCCATTTCTATCTGATGTTTTTTTTTGATAGAAGAGTTAGAAAGTGCATCCATGAACCATCCTAGTACCACTGATGAGACCTTAGACAGATCAAAACAATACTGATTGGATCATGGTCGCATCACTTCAACTCTGTTTTAAACTAGTCTGTTGTAGTATGCCATAAAGAGAGACAGACAGCGATTTCTCATTTGGCGTTAGATGTTGAAGCTTGATTTTGCAACGAACCGTCATGGATGTCGTTGTCATTTTCTTTTCATTCAGCAAGGCATTTCCTATGAATGTCTACATAGAAATTCATAAAAATTCAGACAAATTTTCTAGACATTGTGTAAACCACAGATATGAGACAAGGTTTGCAAATCTACAATCAATTTAAATCTACACAATTGTCTACATTCGTTTATAAAACCATTAACTTTTGTTAGGTAAGTTTTTGAGAAATATATTGAAATGACAGAAGTAAAGAACTCATTATAACTTGAAACTAAATATTGTCATTTTAATAATTTTTTTCATTGACTCATATTTTTTCAACTGATGTATATTTCTATAGATCCCCAAAAAATTACACTTAGACTTATTATTTTGCATAATGTTTTTATTTTGTACCTCAGATTTTTACCTAGTGCAACTTGCCATATATATACCTTAGTATGCAAAATGGTCAAATAAAGTTCCAGATGACATAAAGGAATTTTAAATTCAACAGAATATATGACAAATTTCATTGTAAACAAAAGGTTCATAGCAGTTCCTTTATAGATTTGAATCATAATAAATCACTCAAAAAATATGATTAGTAAAATGAAATTATTAAAACAATGCTACTTGAATGGATTCAATAATTTTTCGTACATTTTGATTCCTTCCTAACCTATTTTACTTATTGTGAATGTTTATAAAGCATTTTTGACATGACATGACAAACTCT
Organism: Leptinotarsa lineolata; assembly: GCA_015342045.1. Lineage (NCBI taxonomy): Eukaryota > Metazoa > Arthropoda > Insecta > Coleoptera > Chrysomelidae > Leptinotarsa > Leptinotarsa lineolata. Next base: position 6,704 of record WOGR01006922.1, read on the forward strand.
ATACTTGTAATGAATCTTCGGAAATAAAGTTTGTTTGATTGATTGCTCAATAAATGCATTATTTATACTGGAAAAAAAACGTCTCAATTGAAGGAAAAAAAATGCTAAGAAAAAATTATTAATGTTGGTATTGATTTGTCAAATCAGATTTCTCTTACAAAGTTTCAATTCAATCGAAATTAAGTATCCTACTTTTCTGAATGAAACAGATTGAATAGTGATCTTATTTGATATTAGAAATCTGGATTCAACCGAAATGGTTGCAATGAAACCAGAAGTTGCACCTTAGACTGAAATAATAAATTGAACTTTTGTAAAGGGTGTCAATTGAAGTGAACATGAAATTTTCAAATCTCGAGAAAAATGTTGAATCGAAAGCTATAGACCCCTTTCAATTTATTAATAATTTTCAAAATAATTGAAAACGCACTAACAAAAATTTTATAGGATCCTAGTTTTATAAATATTAATTTCCGCGATCTTTTCATTGTTCTTTAAGGTATTAAGACAAAATTGACTCTGTCCTAAGTTGCAGAATAGGTTAGAGCCACTCTATTGATCAGAACAATAATTGAAAACCAATTCCTATAGGTATTTTCTTCAGAATAATTCAGATTTATTCTATCGTAGTAAACACATGGAAAAATGTCTAGTACTCTACATCTGAGGTGACATTGAAAATTACATTGTAAAAAAAAGGTCTATATTGCGAATTGAGAACGCAATAACTTGACATAACTTGAACAGCAACTTCTAGAACAAAAGCTAGGAAATTTTTTTTAAAGCAATTAGCTAGTAAGTAGTTTTTTCATAGCTATGATAGTTACCGAGATATTAAATTTTTTATATAACATGAATATTATGAAACTGTGATTTCCACAGTAGACCTTGAAACCATCAACACCCTTCTACAATGAAAATTTTTGGTCTGCAAGTTAATGAAAACGATTAATAATACAAATATATTGAAATAGTGAGAAAACAAATTTTAGAATCAGAAATTTGTCATGGGACTGGCCAATACTAGATGAAAATCCATTATAACATATTGAAATAACACTGTATTGAGAGGATTTTAACTTAACACTTTACAACACTGCGAGACATGTTTTACTATACAATAGTCTCTTCAGGGGTGTTAGTACTGAACACGTCCTGAAGAAGTTTCAGTATAGTGAACCACGTGCCGTTGAATTTGAAGTTTTCTACTGCTGAAATATTTCAAAGTCATTTATTATACTAAAGTATTTTCAAAAGTTCAGTACTTTCTTTCAATTTGAGGATCAAGAAGGTACAAAAACTTGAAACATTCAGCTTTTTTAATTTCCTTTTATTTTAGAAAAAAATCGTGATATTGTGCCAAATAAATTTATATTGAATTGATATGCAGTTCAAGTTGGTCTTTACGATGACTATTGTTAACACCAACAAATAATGAATATAGTGAGAATATGCTATCGAACTTACAGTAATAAAGAAAAACAGTTTTATACTAATTTTGAACATTTGAATCCACTTTGATATTTATTTATGATCTTGAAGACTACCAAGTTACCAATGAGAAGACAAACCTTAATTGAGTAAAATTCATATTCATAAATTCATAAGTTTCCTATTCTAATATTTGAAAAAGTGCAAGAATTATTTTTGTATCTTTCAATCGAAAGTTTATTTTGTGTTTTACTGTGTTTTTGATGTGCCTTAGAGAAAACTTTTAATAATTACTCTTATCAAGTTGGAGCATCACGAAAAATTGAAATATGATGAATATTTATTCCCTATTCAAATAACCATCAATTCTAGTGTTTCATATATAGATAGCTTCATTTTATTAGATACTTATAATTTGAGCTCTGCTTGGAAATTATCTCTTCCTTGGTAGATATTTATTCTTATTGGTAAAATGTAATTTTGTGTGATTCATGTGTAATTAGTTTTTTAAATCTTCGCTAATACAAAAAGCCAACTACCTTGAACTTTTCATCAATATGTGTTGACTCGTTGAAATGAATAAAATTTTATCTACTCACTACCTAATTTTTATGTGCTTTCCAGGCAAATAAAAGTTGACAAATTGTTGGGAAACATCACGTTTAATCTGCAATCACTATTTATTTGAATAATATGCAACTCACATATATTTCAATTTATGCACATTTAAGTGCTATTCATTTTTAAATACTTGAATAATAATCATTTTTAGATTACATAAAGTATTGTTTCGACCAGATATGTGGGTGAGACAAGACTGAACATTTTTCATCTGTTCTCTGGGAAAAACACATTTTAATAATAAAATGATATCTTTTCAGCCCTACAATTGTATATTATAATAGCTGATACCAACAACATTGTACGAGGCATCGTTTAGTTTTTGTATGGTCAGAAATTTGATGTATGGTTATTTTTAAGTGGAAGTGAGCCCAAGTTTTTCTATTTTTTTTAAACATTTTTCTGTCTTTCTTTTGCCAAAATCAATATGGTGGCACTATGATATCATCAATTAAACCTTTCGAGAAAATAATTATTCTAGTGGCAAGCAAGTCAAATTTTGATGGTTTTCAACATTGAAGTATGTCTTCTTTTCCACCAAGAAAAAATTAAGCTTTTCTTTTCCATTGTAACTTGATAATTAACTATTAAATAAGATACCTATAACTTATTGTGCTAAGAAGCTCAATTTAAAAAGTAAGACCTCGTTAATCATTAGCTCACACAAGTTTTGACTTATGAGCGCTGTTGTTTGTAAAGGAGCATCAGCTGGTTAATTGAAAAAGAAATTTTAACAGATACCCCTCCGAATTTTACTATTTTCAGTAATTTCTTTTCTGCTCCTAGGTTAGTTTTTTAAAATACCTGTAAAGACGAGGTTATTACTTTCAATAATCGTCTTTCACATAGTTTTTTTTAACGATGCAAAGGTATTCTGGAGTGAATATATAATTTTTATTAAACATTTGCGGTGACTTACCGGTTCGCATTGCAAGAGAACAAGTATTGTTTATTTTTAATAAGGTCTAAGAGTTATTCAGATAATGTAATTTAGAGAGTAATCTTCATATTGATTATTGTTAGATTGATTCTGACACTCATCAGTGGATGCATATACGAGTACTATTGAACTATAATAAATCTCTCAGATTTAAGTATTTATACATGTTTCAGTTTCGTATGAAGTGTATCGAAAGTGGGAATTTTGTTATGTTATTTTCATTCAACCCTTTCATCCAAATTCTTTTAATGAATGTTTCAGAACCCAGGCTATATGAAAGGAAACTTCAAATTAGTTATAGAGACTATGCATGCCCCTGACAAAGGTAATCAAATGAATGTAAGTAATAATTTGTATCTTCTTTTTTTATGTTCATGGTGTTCATGGAATACTGTTAATGGTTATGGGGATAAAACCTTCATTCTTCATATTTATGTAAATATACATATGGTATGGTCACATTTTCAAAAACACAAAAGAATCCTGGTTACATGAAGGACAATTTTGTTATTTGTATTGAGAGTATGCACATTGCAGACACTGGCAAGCAGGAAAATGTAAGTAAGATGTTGGTCAGGTAGTGTTATAACAAATAGTTCACACTGTTTATATTTGTTTTCCAATTGTTTGTAATTTATAATCCTGAAATAGTACTGTCTTAATCTAACCATACAATTTTCTATCATTCACTTTACCAATCTCTGTTTTAATTTTGTTTGAGTTTTATGAATGAAAGCATTTGAACTTGTCTCCAATTTGGGCTCTTTGTGGTGAAAATTTTTCACAGATGATACACAGAAACAGTTCTATAAATTTGACCTATTCTTTCGCTCTCTATTTCTCAAGAGTGTCATCATTTCTGCAAGTATAGCAACCAAATATAAAATTTCGATTTTTTTATTATTGTCAATAATTCTCTATATCTTATGAGCTCCACATACAGAAATATTTGAATAGCTGCACATAAGCACATGCATGCACCAATTCACACACACACACACACACCACAAAAACCCACTAAATAATATTCATGAATAAACTATAATACAAATCAGACCGCTTTTGTAAATCTGCTAGATGTCTTTTTTGTTGCCAGAGTTTCTGCATCGCACTGTGCTAACATTTGCATGATTTTAGATTCCACTCAAGTTTATAAAATATTTCGAAACTGATATCGGCTTTTTCCTGATGTCATTTCTTTGCTTTCAGGTTCACCAATTGTCCAATGATAAACTTAAGCAAAGGGAAATAATTCACATTGACATTGCCAATGACCCTGTAACCTCAGCGGATTACAAGGAAGATGAGGATCCTACTAAGTTCAAATCACAAAAAACTGGCCGTGGTCCGTTAGTGGGGCCAGACTGGAAAGAAAAAGTCAACCCTGTGATGACATGTTACAAACTAGTTACTGTAGAATTCAAATGGTTCGGATTGCAGGTAATGAACATTAGTTTAAAACAACTTAGAACTCAGTTCTTCTTTTTCAAGTACCATTACGATTCAATGCCAAATTCAAAAATTCATCAGATTGAAATACTCCAATAGTTTGTTGCTTTTTTCATCACATACGGAATTTTTTTGACAGAAGAACAAAGAATACAGTATTAAAAAACAGTCAATAATTCATAAAATATGTATGGACATTGAAATTATCATAATTTCATAATTTACAAACAAATATGAAAATATAACAAGATAAAAAAATTGTTGAAATTTGAAAAAGTGAATTCATATAACAAAATGAAACAATTCTATATAAATTGTTGAATAGATACTTGATAGATACTTTAATTACAATTACAAGAGTAATCAAGGCTATTCAATGTTAATTCTCTCTCCAATATAATGTAATGTATTTGAGTGACGTGACTGCCTAGAGTCATGTTGCTTCCTAAGTGGCTCGAAAAGTTAACATAACTTTCCCAGAAAACTAGGCAGATGACCTTAGTAGTTGAGGCCGTAGATAACAACAAAAGAAACATTTGTGTTTTAAATTCCAATGATACTTTTTCTGTAGAAGATGTAACATTTGGAATGGTTTCACAACTCTGCTTCGCATGATTCAATATATTTGAAAACCATTATTATAAATATCTGAGACTGTACACACATTTATTGCTAGTAATAATAAACATATAATTGTTATTATAGACAATATTGATTTCTACTTGTAGCTCTTGAACTTGAGGAATATTTCTGTAAATTTATATTTTCGAATTGTGCCATTCATTTTAAATGTTATGAAGTTTTGACATATGTACAGAGTGGGCCAAATTGGGCACTTTCAAAGTGTCCAATTTGGCCCACTCACATTATTTGAACTTTTGCACTAACTGTTAGAGTTGTCATCTATGTGTCAGTCTCGGGACGTGCTTATAAGTGATTATTTCAGTTTCTCTATCCATGATGATAATTGAAGTTGTCACATTTTTTTATTCTAGACGCATTTCGCTTACACTATAGCATCATCGCTAGTAATAAATAGTATACACTACACTACGATTCTTAAAACGAGTTACCTCACTTAATTGGTTAATAGAAAATTATAATATATTGAGTATAGTATATTTATAGTATATTCATTTACAATATATTTACTATTAAAAATTATAGTCCAGAGTGTACTATTTATTACTACCGATGAAGTTATGGTGCTAGCGAAACGTGTCTAGAATGGAGAATGTTCCTCAATTTGGGTTATTACAGCAAATGCAAGTTTGAACAAGTTGAGTTCAATTCATGAGTTTTCAAATTCACTCCGAAAAGTATTCAAATCGATGTTTCAAATGTTGGGTTTTAATTTTTAAAGGGATTTGTTTCTAATTCACATATTGGCAACTGCGCCTAGATTGCATATAATATATCTAGTTGAAATAATGTATACGAACCTAGATATTCTAATTTAAAAAAGGAAAATTATCTTCATAAATCAACAATTAAGACAAAATATAAATTATAGTTCAATACCACCTCCACAAGCCACATAAACAACAGTTGTTTTGTTATTTATTTATATAGAGGAAGATAGGTTAGGTGCACAAAAT
>WOGR01006923.1:0-12741 GCA_015342045.1 Leptinotarsa lineolata
GTCCTTTTCGTCCTTTTCGATTTGTAACAGTAATTGTCTGAAAGACACTTATTTATGGTCTGAAATAAAAATTGAGATTAAAAACGAATTCTCAGTGCTATTAATAGCACTTTTAGAGTTCTGAAAAGAACTGTATTTTCTTTTGTCGCACGTACGCACTAACACACTAGTTATCGGTCTCTTCTCTATAGAGATGTTAACTCTTCGGAGTCTAGATCTCGAATCGATGTGTGTGGGTCCACAGGCTCTAGTCTGGTATTTATGTCCCTGAACGAGTGGAGGGGTGGACCGGTAGTGGGAACGGGGGTGTGACTTGCAGAAGAGAGGTGTGCAGTGTTGTGAAATGTACGGCGTGACAGTAATGATCTCCATGAATGAGGTAATTTTTGTGAATCATCTCGTTTGTTGAGGCAGTTGGGACACTTTTCAATTTGAATAGCCCCACGGATTATCCTGGCCTGGAAAGTTTTTCAGAAACAATGTTTTTTTCAAAGCTTATTGTGTGACCTATTTCACGATGATATTTAAAGAGGGATGAGGCTGGATCTGATTTATGAATACCAAGCTCATGATCATAGGCTCTGTTGGAGAATCCTCTATTCGTATATGCCTGTGCCTTATTGGATATCGTGTCCTTAGATGTTTGTAGAAAAGTGGAAATTTTAGTGTTGGCTGTGAATACTAGTCTTAAATCGTGCCTCGTACAGGTTTGCTGAAGTTGGATAGATCTTTGGATTTGGGATAGTCATTTTGACGAAGGGCGGATTTGAGTTTGTCTAGTGCCTTGGATCTATTGTGGCTAGCAGTGAATCTGAGAGACCTGTGTATGAGAGAATTCAAAACAGAATTTAATTGGGCATGATGAAGATGGAACTTATTATTGATGTAACACTCGGTTGGGGGTGGTTTTCGGTAAACAGTGTGAGAAGGAATCATTGGATTTTGTGATTTTGAGTTGTTATTTTTCGACTTCCATTGTGAATTTTAGGGTGGAATGCATGGGTTGATGTGGTTTAGGAATGTATGAAGACTTTCAAATCCATGAGGCAATTTAACAAAGACGTCATATATGTATCGAAGCCAACAGGTAGGTTTGAGGTCATACATGTCAATGGTTCTGGTTTCAAAATCTTCCATGTAAAGGTTTGCAAGGACTGAAGAGAGTGGGGAACCACTTGTTTGTAAAATTTGCCCTATAAAAGAAAATAGGTGCTTGGGGAATTTGGTGTTTCTTTTTGAGGAAGGATAAGGTTTCGGATAGTGGGATATTCGTTAAAACAAATACTATGTCAAAGCTGTTGTTGGATATTGAAGGATTTCAGGATTTCCATGAAATGATAGGAATTTTGGACATATGATGAGGACTGTTCGGCTAGTGGTTGGAGAGTATTAGCAAGATGTTTGACGAGGGCGTGTGTGGGGGATCCGAAGGCACTGATGATGGGACTAAGTGAGATGTTTGGTTTGTGTATTTTTGGAAGACTGTAAACACGAGTTGTACCGAGAGGGTTTTTCTCTTGGAAGTAGAGATTTTTTCTTGTCAGCAAGAGTGTTGGAGTTGTTGGTGATTGCTCTGGTCTTTTTTTTTGAGGTAAGTATGTTGTGAGATCTCTGGTTGTTGGTCAAGTAATGTCATTTTGTCGATGTAGTTGGTGGTGTAGAGTAACATAGTGAAATTACCTTTGTCTGCCGGAAAAATAACTATCTCTGGATTATTGCTTGGGTTTTTCAGGGATTGCTTATCCTCTGGGGTGAGGCACAACATCAAAAAAAAGAAATTTGTCTCAATTTTTTGCAAATCTCTATAAACAGTTCTTTAAAATTATGACAATCAACATGCTTCCATTTAAGAGAAAGTATTGAAAAAGGTAATTTATCAGTAAATAGTAGATTTCTTAGATCACAAGGGAGTTATTAATCTACAGTGTTCAATCAGGTTTTCGTAGTGGGTATTATTGTGAAACAGCAATATAGTGTGTGCTTGATTTAAAAAACAATTCTGAAAACAATTTGGCAACTGGTGCGGTATTTCTGGATTACAAAGGGCATTTGAAACCATCGATAGAGTTTGATAAAAAAACTAGAGAGTGTTGGCATTGTTGGAGAGGCTTTGGCATGACTGGTCGATTGCCTTGACAACAAAAGAAAACTGTAATATGTAATGAAAATATTTTCTGATGAAATCTAAATGATCAAGGCGTACCACAAGGAAGTGCACTTGGACCTCTGTTGTTCCTGTTATATATTGATGATATAGTGGTTAATGCTGTGAGATGTTCAATTCACTTGTTTGTCGATGAATATGTTCGAACTATGAATCAATGAGACACTGGAAAAATATGTTTTTATTATTACTATTTCAATCTGAAAATATCAATGTGTTACAGTCAACTTTTGTTCAGTTTAACCAAACTTGTTGGTCCTACTGTTTCTGAAGTAGCTATAGTGGTCTCAGCTGAAAAAGTTGACCTGTATAAGTGAAAATTAACCTATTACATCAATTTTGCATATTATCATACTGCCTTTGAAATATTGAGAGTTGAATTGTTTTCAAATGAATATATTCTGTACTTATTCAATAATTCAATACATTTTTCAGAGGGAACTATTTTTGCCTCAAACAACAGCCACTGGCCTTATTGCTCCGTTATCTGGCCAATCTGTAGGCCTGCATAGGGCAGAAGTTACTCATGGTATTCGTGAGCTTATTCTTTGTAAAGACAAGGATGGAAAAGTAGGTGTTCGTGTTAAAGCAATTAACAAAGGAATTTTCGTCAGTGTTGTTGTTGAGAAATCACCAGCAGCTTTAGCAGGACTACGATTTGGCGATCAAATTTTGCAGATAAATAACGAGAATGTTGCTGGATATACTATGGATAAAGTGAGTTCAAATTCTCTTTTTGATTTGATTGAGTCTGGGAATTTAGCTGCTATGAATTGAATCTGTAGAGTCAGAAGTATAAATATTTTATTCATCTTTGAAGTTAATGCAATAATTGAATAGAACTGGCCGATACTTGATGAAAATCCATATTTAAACTCATTAATACAATAATACAGTTTATTGTATGATTTCCACTACAAAGGGTTTTACAAAAACGACGACACGTGTAATTCAGAAGTAACTCAGTTTTACCGCTCGAGGAAACTATTGTATAGCGAAACACGTGTCGTGTTTTTTGTAAAACCCTTCATAGTGAAAATCATACAATAAACTGTATCATTGTAATTATGAGTTTAAATATTGATTTTCATCAAGTATCGGCCAGTTCTATTCAATCATCCTATTGTGGTCTAGCAGGACGGCACTCCAATACCATAATGATCCTGTCACGAGTCAGCCGAAGATTTTTGCGATTTGGAAAAGCACCAGCTAATTATATCATCGAAGAATACACAAAACGCACGCAGCAGTAGCAGGACGTGGTTGTGCCAACTCCAGAGGAAGATGTAAACGATTGGTCTATTAAATTCAGCCAACCCCGCTCACGTAGAAAAACTTCTCCAAATTTTTATGGTACTATTGAGCAAAAAGAAAGAAATCTTCAAGTGACCCAAAGACAAAGCAACTTGAGGAGGGGGCAGAATCACGAAACTGTTCGTAAATGCGCCCGCTTATCGTATTTCTCAATCATGTTGGAATCAACCATAAATCTCCGTGAAGATGTGTAACGGAATGCGGGTGAATGAAAGTGAAATAGTGTAGGAAGGGAAATAGAAATGAGGAATGTTCCCCGCCTATTTGAACAAATGGAGCTAGAGAGAGGAACAGTTCATGACACGATAGCAATGGAAATGAACCAGTGAAATAATAATGAAACAGTGATACGGACTTATAAGTATTTATTTTCAGGTTGTATTTTTGGGTATTTTTGAATAAAATCTTCAATTCGTTGAATACGCCACATATCTGGTTAACGAAAAAACAGATTTTAGCAGATATAACAGATCGAAGAAGTCGCAGATATTCAGGTAAAGCAAATAATTGGAGCACAAAATGAAAAGAAAAAGAACTAGATGGACAAGAAAAATGAGACGAATAACTGAGCGAAAGAACGGAAATGACGTAGGAAAGAAAAGTAAGAGATATTGCTAAAGCAAATAGAGCAGCATAAAATAAACCAGAAAAGACGAGAAAACAAGAACGGTGAAAGGAACGAGACAATTGAAGTCTGCTAAAATATCTTTTGCAATGAGACACACAGAAAACGCTTATAATTTATTGAGTATGCCTATCAATAAAGAACCGGGAGCGGTAAGATTCTCGATATTCTACAATGTATGGCCGCAGTTCAATGGCTGCATTTTATTGAAATATTGTTGATTATTCAGTTTCACGTTCGATATTTTTGTTTACTTACTGTTCAGTTCAATTTTTACATCAACTTTGTCGTCAACGTTTCTGAAAGTCAGTGGTTTCTCGAACTCAATTATTCCACTTCCCGTTTTCGGATAATTGACGATATAAAATGGATCTGAAAACTCCGGTTTGTCTTCGGTTTTGTTTTTCGGCAATTCTAGCAGGAACACTGATGTTCCTGTTAGGGTATTTCCTTTCTCAGTGGCTACCAAATTTGTAACAATCGGTGACTCTCCTTCTAGGATGGATTCGTTCAAGGGATTCTTGATTTTGAGTTGCCATTTATTTGATTGATGAACTACATCAAAGTTTTTCTCATATCCTATGAAATAAGTAATATATAATTGTAGAAGCTCTTGTTTTGTTGGAAGTGTCATGTGTTTAATGTGTCATGTGTGTAATTTATCCGCTTGTTTGTGGCTGGCTTGAGGTTTGCTGTATGTAATTCCATTTCATGTTAGGTGATTCGTAAAAAGTTCGTGATTATTCTATGTATACGTGCGATACTCTCGTTCTTTTGTATGTAGCTGTCTGTGTTCTGGTAAGTGAATAATCGATCGTGTTTTTTACTCACCCTTTACTTGTATCGTAATTTTTCCAACATCTTCTACATTAGTGAAAGTAATGTCACTACTGAAGTCGATCAAACCAGTTACGCTTTCCAGATAACTAGCCATGTAGTAGTCCTCTGAAAATATTGGTCCTTCCTTTTTGTCGTTTTCAGGTAGTTGTACAACCAAAATAGAAATTCCGGTGTTTTTGAAGCCTGCTGCAGTTGCCGTCATGGTAATGATCAGTTCTTTTTCTTTTAATGTGGTTTCGTTGAGAGCTTTTTCAATTTTTATTTGCCATTTTCCACTAGACTTTTGAACAAGGAAATTCTCTTTATAATCTGAAACACAGGCTTTCTATTTCAGGGGCTTAGCTGAATCATTGACTGTGTACTGGCCATCAAAATTGCATTTGTGTTTTTGAGTTTCCGTTCTCTGAATTTGGTCTGGTTATAATTTATTGAAATAATCCAATTGACGAAATTTTTTAATGCAGGTGATTAAATAGTTGAAATAGAAATCATTAGTACCCTGAATTCGACATAGAGGTTACGCCTTTCCTTATCTAAGAAGATTGACGGATTTGAAAGCCAATAGTAGAAAATTGATCAACGTGAAGAAATTATAAAAACTCGTGTTAAGATTAGAATGTAGATTGATGGTGAAATTGATTGAAATGAATTAAATTGAAGGGAAAGAATAATAATCAATTCAAAAAGAGTTTCGTAGTTCATTAACATTTGAAAACTGTAGAAGAGGGAAGTATACTTGGAAATGTCAATATTATACGCCACATTTTTTCTTAAACATTTCCATAAATATTTTCGGAAGTTATGAAGATAACCTACTGACAGTCTTGAAATTTTACTAGCGAACGAAATTTTCATTTTCGTCGAAGTCTTTTGACTTATTATAGTCGAAATATATTTTCTGTATGAACCAATGTATCTCCTTGGGTAAAAATAGATGTTAAAAAATTGGTGACCGGAAGAACTTTATCGATTTCGACAAATATTACTCATTGAACCATAGTTTTTGTTCGAAAATTATTCATTTACTTACCGTCTAGTTCAATTTTTACAGCAACTTTTTCGTCAATGTTTTTGAAAACCAGTGGTTTTTCGAATTCAATTATTCCACTTCCCATTTTCGGATAATCAACAATATAAAATGGATCTGAAAACTCTGGTTTGTCTTCGGTCATGTTTTTCGGCAATTCTAGCAGGAACACTGATGTTCCTGTTAGGGTATTTCCTTTCTCAGTGGCTACCAAATTTGTAACAATCGGTGACTCTCCTTCTAGGATGGATTCGTTCAAGGGATTCTTGATTTTGAGTTGCCATTTATTTGATTGATGAACTACATCAAAGTTTTTCTCATATCCTATGAAATAAGTAATATATAATTGTAGAAGCTCTTGTTTTGTTGGAAGTGTCATGTGTTTAATGTGTCATGTGTGTAATTTATCCGCTTGTTTGTGGCTGGCTTGAGGTTTGCTGTATGTAATTCCATTTCATGTTAGGTGATTCGTAAAAAGTTCGTGATTATTCTATGTATACGTGCGATACTCTCGTTCTTTTGTATGTAGCTGTCTGTGTTCTGGTAAGTGAATAATCGATCGTGTTTTTTACTCACCCTTTACTTGTATCGTAATTTTTCCAACATCTTCTACATTAGTGAAAGTAATGTCACTACTGAAGTCGATCAAACCAGTTACGCTTTCCAGATAACTAGCCATGTAGTAGTCCTCTGAAAATATTGGTCCTTCCTTTTTGTCGTTTTCAGGTAGTTGTACAACCAAAATAGAAATTCCGGTGTTTTTGAAGCCTGCTGCAGTTGCCGTCATGGTAATGATCAGTTCTTTTTCTTTTAATGTGGTTTCGTTGAGAGCTTTTTCAATTTTTATTTGCCATTTTCCACTAGACTTTTGAACAAGGAAATTCTCTTTATAATCTGAAACACAGGCTTTCTATTTCAGGGGCTAGGCTGAATCATTGACTGTGTACTGGCCATCAAAATTGCATTTGTGTTTTTGAGTTTCCGTTCTCTGAATATAATTTATTGGAATAATTCATTTGACGAAAATTTTGAATCCAGGAGACTTTGTAGTTAAAATAAAAATTTCCAGTACCCTGAATTCGACATAGGGATTACTCTTTATCTAAAATGATCGACGGATTTGAAAATCATCAGTAGAAAATTGATTAACGTGAAATTGACGAAGAAGAAAACGAAAGAACAAAAATAAACCAGTGTTAAAGTTGGTCGGTATAAGTAGTGAAACTGATTGAAATTATTCAAATAAAGAGAAACAATAATGACTGAACTCAACAATTGTTCATTAACTTATTCACTTATGTACATTCGAAAGCTCTAGGGAAGGAGGCTAGATTCGGATACTCAAAAAAAATGTAATTTTATTTGATACAGACAGACCTCGAGTCACGATTGACTATTCTATTAGTTATTTCGTTGTCAAAAAAGTAACATCAGATCTTTTTGTGACATTTGAATGTCACTTTTTTGAAATATATGTTAGTTCGTCATTGTCGTGAATAATTTGTAGTCAATTATCCTTTCTTTAGGAATTCCTGAATTTCGATGTAAGTTGTTTCAAAACTAGACCCAAAGAATAGAGATATTAGTTTTGATTGAAATGGACGATAATATAAAACAAGAACGCATTCTCATGTATTTAATATAAAGTATCCTAACTGTCGGATTCCCTAGTCTACGATGACTAGAACAGAACAAAAATTCTGCGAATTTGGAACTGTCAAAGATTTTCCCAAACCTGGGAGATCAAAACTGCATGACAACAAGGAATGGAATAAATTGAAAGAGGAATATTTTAGGAGAGAATAATTTTTGGGAAAAAATGTGGAAATATTTCAAAGGAAGGAAGAAAGCATTTTCAAAATTAACTCTTCACAAAGATGTGTAGATCATGCAAAAAAGTTATTTTCAGACACAAACTGGAAGAAAAAACTCTCTGGAAACAACAATTTTTTATATAAACATTGAATTACACGAGAGAAAATTACTTTCGAAATAACTACTTTCATATGAACATTGAATTATAAAAAAAAGTTCTTCTATTCAGTTTGTATTCCAAACATTCCTTATAGAATTGAACTAGATATCATTCACAGGATTGCTACAGAATGTGGAACCTATATAGAAATGGTAGAATTCCACTTACATGCATCATCGATGACGAATGCCATTCTCTTATTTGATTAAATCACAGGCATAGTAACCTTGTTCAAATTGAAAGGGGTATATTTTAAGAGAGATTAAATTTTGGAAGATTTCCCCTTTTTTTGTATGGAGATGGACAAGTAGAAAGTCAAAACGCTTTTTTTCCAAAAATTAATGGGATGTATTGTTAACCCCACAGAAACGTACAAGAGAAGTAGTTGGTGATAATGATGCAAGTATAATTTCTGTATCGAGAATTTTGGAAACACATAAATACCATCCATATAAAATTCAACTACATCAGAAACTAAATGAAGACAGTTGGGACAGTACCTGGAGCCAGTTAATTGGATTTTCACAAAATGTTTCAATGCCTGATCTACGACAAGGTTTTCCCCATAGAGAGCAATAGAAACATGTCGTTTCAACAAGATGAAAACATGACATTTTTATCTGTCTTTTCATGAAATCGTAGACATGATGCTGCATGAATGTTATAAATAAAAAATATTTGTTATATCTAGATAACTAAAGATTTGAATAACTTTTGTTCGAGTTGGACTGAGTAGTTATAGGTGTAGAAAGGTTCAGTTTTTTCATAAGGTTTTTCATTCTTTTGAGTCTTATTTGATTTTCTTCGAATTTTTCTAATAACTGAATTCATAATAAAAGTTGTATGTTATGCGATTTGTACCCAACAAAGTTCCATTTTGTTTTGAGAAAACTTTTCTTCAATTCCATCAATCATCTTTGTGGAATCAAAGTCACTGATGATAGTGCTATAATCATGTTTTTTTTTTCTGAGAATTTTACCAGCGTTAGTTGTAGTTTGGATGCTGTTTCTCGAGAATATTATTCAAAATTCACAAAAGTTGGTCAAGTTCCAATTACACATTCCAACTACTTTCGATTAGTTACCGTTTCGGAAAACGAACATTTTTGCACTCGTTTTGATAACATATTTCTGATACATTGTCGTATTCGACGAAAAGTATTTTGGTTTTAAAGGGAGAATCGTCGGTTTTTTTTAATTTCAATATTTAAAAAAATATTGCTATTTGAGAAAAAAAATTATCTGAGGATTGAAAATTGCACTTTTTTTATTTTTTTTTCTTTGAAGTGGCTTTCTTCCCTTCAGCGATAAATGAAGAATTGTTAAAGACAGTTTTATATTAGGAGAAATCAGTTTTAGGAAAAAAGTTTTTGGCATTTCCTTCTCTGTCTTCATAAAAAAATGAGAGAAACTTCCAGGAAGGAAGAAGAAAATTCAGTTCAGAATAAAATCTTTACAAAGATATGTAGATCATGCATAGAAGTTACTTTCATTTACAAGCCGAAAGAAAAATTTTTACTAAAATAATCACTTCAGCATGAACATTGGATTACATGAAAGAAAAAATACTTCAGGAACAACAACTTTTATATGAACTTTGAATTATACGAAAATTATATTTTATTTGTACTCCACATGTGAACTTCATATTTGGGGATATGTTGTTTAGACAAGTCACAAAATCCTCTACCTAGCTTCTATATTCGTATCGAAAATGGTAAACATATTATCATCCATATATCTGATACAACTCCATATGTCTCGCTATTTTCACTCCAATACCAATGAAAACCTTCTATTTATTATTTTGAAGATATTCTGAAAAAACGTTTCATATAATAGCATAGAAGTTTTTTGAAAATAAAAAACCCTAAATCCATCGAATCAGATACCATAACACTACTAACCATCATAGTCATCAGTCATCTTCAACTCATCAGATAATACCTAATTGGTATTTGAGAAACAAAATTCAATCAAGAAACACAGTAATTTAAATAACAGAATTTGAGCATATTTAACAAATAGAGAAGTTGTCAAAGACTTCTTATTGAACCACGATAGACTCATTATTATGGGCAACTCTCCTCTACAAGCTTGTGAATTTATTTCTACATATGAAAAGTTCGTTTTCTCTAATGTCAGTCCTTTACTTTCCCACTCTATCAAAAGCTGTCCTCACAATTACTTTCATCGAATTAGCTGATTCTAACCCTCAATGTAGTTTTTGTAGACAAACTTACATATCCCTCCAACCGAATAATATAATTCCAGATTTCATACTCGTAATACACGAAGAAACAACCTTTTCGTATTTCTCTATCACTGAATTATCAAATATGATTCAAATGCAAGCAAACTGGGCTTCAAAGGATTCCACTTCAAATATCAACTCAAACACGCCAAACAGTGCAACACCTCAACCCTCAGAGAACATACCACCTACACTTGAAATTAATTTTTAGATATATCTAACCAGTTACATCTGAATGAGACACAAGTTCTGAAAAATGATCAATTATCAAAATAATATCCAATGTCGAAATACCATCCACCACCCTTGATAAACCAAAACCTAATCAAACGGCTTTCACCTCATCTTCACCAGATCCTGAAGAAACACCTAATGAATTTCCTAAAAAATGATCGTAGACACAAACAACTACTAGAAAAACGATGATCAATTCTCAGTCTATTGCAAAAGCAATGGAACCAGCTGGAAAAATTTTTGCGGATGTCTACCTGTCTATTCTTTTTCGTTAGTATTTTTTTTATTTCGTCAGATGTTTTTCCAGAACATTAACGAAGACATATAAATAACAAGTTAGAAAGGCACAAAGATAAGATATATAGGCGAGACTTAGAGCTAGCAATCAGTCAACTTCATCTACTGAAGTTTCATTATCTACTCACCACTTAAAGTAATTGATATTACATCTTCGTCTCCTACGTTCTTGAAGCTCAGTGGTATATTTATCACACTTGTTCCGCTTTTTGGATAGACCACTTCATAAAACGTTTCTGAAAACTCCGGGGTTTCTTCAGTCTTCGGTAATTCCAAGACTAAGACCGATAATCCTTTTAAATCATTTCCGGTTTCTGTAGCTTCCAAATTTGTAACAATCCTTGAGTTGTTTTGTAGGATGGAAGCATCCAAAGGTTTCTTGATTTTCAATTGCCATTTATTCGATTGATGAACCACATCAAAATTTTCGTAGTAATCTATAGAAATAATGTCAATATAGAACATTTGTTTCGTGTTGGTAAATGTTTGAATGATTGTTTTTTGTGGACCTGTTCGTTTGAGTGTGGATTGATTTAGATAGTGCGTATTCTTCCTTAAGAATGAAATGTGTTTCGACTTGTTATAGTGTATAAAAACCTGTAACTTCTAGTTGTGTCGCAAATATTGGAGAATGCTCAGAGTATTTTCACTCTTTGATGTGGGAATATGTTTTGTGATTATGTGATTCTATCTAATTTTCACTCACCGATTATTTTTATTGTGACTTTACTAATATCTTCAACATTAGTGAAATTTATATCATTTTTGAAATCGATAAAACCGCTTTCAGAATAAACCGCTGTATAGTATTTGTCTGAGAATATTGGTGCTACTTTTTCTGGTAATTGCAATACCAAGACCGAAGATTCTGTTTTCTTGAAGCTTTTTCCAGATGCCTCCATAGTGATCAAGAGTTCTTTGTTGTTTTTCAGCGTGGCATCGTCCAGTGATTTTTGTATTTCAATTATCCACTTTCCAGAGGACTTCTTAATGGCAAAATTTGTCTGAAAATCTAAAAAAATGCGTTTTTTTTCTTTAGACCCTTCAGGAAGGAGCGGTATATCGTAAAAGTAGAGACACCAATCAGAATATATTTTCGTCAGTTGATGAAATCGTGGTTTTCAAACAATTATTGATGAAAATAATACATATCAAGAAACTGATAGAGATTAATCAATAAATTCTTCAAAGTGGAAATGATACTGAACATAAGTTTGTGCAGTTGAGTTTGTCAATCATTTGATCGATGAATTTTGTTGATTTAATTCTTGTTGATATTTTTTTCATAAAATCCTTCTAAATTCACATACGGTAAGAAGGGAATAGAAACTTTTCATTACAGAAGTGGTAAGCTAAGGATATGAAGCATTTCATGTGATGAAATGAAAGTCTCGAAAAAGCTGATAGAGTTCAGCTGATTCTTTCAAATGGAAATATAATTGACGAGAAATTTGCTGAACGAATGATATCCATGAAAGTGACTCAATCAGTCCATTGTTGAAATTCATCTATTTAAATTAGTATTAATTGAGTCAATTTCTTCGACATTCTCCTCAATACCATAACTATAATTTTTTCACATTGATAGTAGGAAATGATAAAACCTCTCTTGATGGGCTCATTCAGGCTAATTTAGTTTTTTTTATTGAAATTTATATATTATAAAAGTAAATCATCTCCCAAGTATCCCACAAAATTTTCCGGTTTATATGTCATTTAACAACTGAGCAAGAGCAACTGAAAATGTGGGATCGCCGCGGTACATCTTGACGTCACACCAGGCAAACAGCTTCGAGCGGTGGCAACCGGGCCTATAGTTGGAGATTATTAATCGCTGCTGTCGTCAGATTTTGTTTCATTTGCTGGTTTGAAAACACCATGTGTTACGTATTTTTAAATTATTTTGTTTTTAAAACAATTTAAAAGTTAAGGACCATTATGTGTTCATTAGAAGACAGTTTTAGTAGAGCTGATTCGGTAATTTACTTGAAGTCGATATTTTCATGGTGAT
>WOGR01006924.1:0-12741 GCA_015342045.1 Leptinotarsa lineolata
AGCATATGCGGTCTCGGCCTATATCCATCGACATAACGCGGCCCTAAGAGTGCTTTATTACCATCTACGGCACTCTTACGGTATTGACGAGACACCGTTGTTACCCTACGCTCCGGGGGATATTGAATCCGTTGTGGGGAATGAGAAGTCCCGAATTCATTGGAACTATTCGTTTTCACCCTCAGGCTCATACAAGCTAATAAGTCTGATGTAGTCCTTCTCGACAACCAGAGCAAGACGATATTTGTCCTGGCGAGACGAATATCGTCCGAAAGAGGAGGAAAAACGGATTGAATATTGAGATTTTCTCATCGAAATCCGCAGACTGTATCCAGACCACTCTGTAAAGATGGTTGTTCTGATTATTGGAGTCCTCGGTGAAATGATGCCCTCTCTACTCTCCGATCTCAAAATCATACCGGCTCGCCGCAGTAAGGCAGAAATCTCAGCCGGACAGATGCAGAAGGCTGTCATTCTTGACTTACTGCGCTTGCTCAGGGCACATGATCCTCGGACCCAATGATCACTCACTCCACGGTGCGGGAAGTGGTCGTTGATTGATAATGCTGGCGCGCCCTCCCGAATGTATCGGGGCTTTGGGGCTTTATCGAGAAAAAAAAATACAAAGGAAAAAGATGTGATTTGTAAAGTATTACAGGACATATTATTATTCATAGGCGAAGTCTAGCTCAGAGCTACTCAAACTCAACCTACGAATACCTCTCCTTTATCAAACGCTTACTAGCTACAAGAAAAAAACATATTGATGGTACCTAAATGATAGAACAAAACATGTTGATTGAATAATTACTTTGAAAACTGTCAAATTATTGATATATCAAATTGATCCGTTGTACAGAATTGTAAAGTTTCACAGCCCTAAAAAGAAATGATCTCTGAAACAGGGTAGTGCAGGTAGGTTAATTTGCTCTTACATCTGAAATTAATCGAGTGGATGTTACCACGGAGAATTAGTTTCTGTAATGAAAGAGGAGAGTGAGGGAGGGTATTCAATTTGTGGACAAAGCAACCAATCAAAAACAGACTAATTGGATGATCTACCTTTAGCTAACTATAACAACATCTAATTTCAACATGATGGTGCTCCAATGCACACTACCAGATGAGTACCTAATTACCTGACTGAAAGGTTTGGTGATAAATGGATAGGAAATAATGGGCCGGTGAGGTGGCCAGCAACGTCTCCAGATTTGAGTGTTATGGATACATTCTTATGGGGTACACTGAGATATCGAGTTTATTGTCAGAGGAAATACAAAAATATTGAGGACCTTCAACACAGCATTCTTAGAGAGTTCGGAAGATTAAGGAGAAGGAAAATTAATCCTGCAGTGGATAATATTCAAAGAAGGACACAGTTGTGTTATCATGAACAAAGCCGGCATTTTGAGCATTTGCTGTGATTTGCTTTTGTCTTTATATTTTAGTTAATTATTGCTATTTGTTCAAAGTTCTATTTTCATTGAAAAGGACACAATATCTAATTTACCTCATACACACCTCATTTATCAAATTTTGATTGTTGACTGTCTCCGTATTTTTTCACTAGCTTTTCAAATGAACCAAACTCGGTGAGATTTTGATCCAATAACTTGACCATAGTTCGATGTGGCTGTGGCTGTTCGGGATACAAGTTCAAATACATTTCCGATGTCCTAACACTGTTTCTATCGTATTCGAATTAAATTCGTATTACACCTCTTTTTTCTTCATTCGTGAAAGCCATTTTTCGCCAAAAAAATAAGAAATAATTATTTTCAATATCTCCAATTTTTCGAAAAAGAATGATAACTTATTGAACAGGTTCTATTCAAAACAGAAAGAGTCCAATGGGAGATTCCCGCATTTTTTTGTATCAAGATGAAGTAGTAGAAAGCCAAAAACTTTCTTTCCCAAGAAAGACTCCAATTTAACGACCATTAGAAAAAATAATGTTGATGATGGTGGCCGGAAGACGAAATATCGGATAGCAAATCTGAAAACACCATTATGTAGCGGGGAAGAAGTGGCAATGTGGAAGAACATCTTATTGTCGAATCCTTCTAAAAATAAAGCCAGAAAAAAAACATTTTTCGAAATATCTGTTTTTTCCGGATATCTCCGGATACATTAGCAATTTCAGAACTTTCTCAACGGCATATTGTTAGTCAGGTAAATGCGCAACTTTTTCTCAATTTAACCATCTTCGTGTCTCTCATAGTTTTCGAGATCCCAATGGTGAGTATCGAACTTAAAACACCCTGTATACTTCGATTATAGCGCATTTCAACCAAAATGTAACCGTTAATTGTTATCGAAATTTCAACCTTCCCCATCGAACAACGGAAAATCCTGTCTACGTGAAAAACGCAGAAAGTATTACAAAGATTCAACGGCTTCCTCTTGAATAAAACTACTTTTTCATTTGTGTGGGTGCGGTCGAAATATATCAAAGCAAAAGCGAACGACGAGAATCGAAAGTTCTGAGATTAAGTTGTGATGATTTATTTTATATTAGAGCTTTATTTTCAGAAACCTCGTGGGAATAAACTTTCAACGTACGTCAAAAGAAGTTTCCCTTAGATGTTGGATTGTTGGTAGGTAGGTGGAAAATTTCCTGCAAGAGGGTGGGCGAAAGTTCATCTCGAAGATGAGAAATGATCATCTCCTACACATGAGCCTCATTTCTTCGCCTATCTGGATAGAAAACATTTTTCGTAAACTCAATTCCAATCTTAGAATGTTTATTAGATAACTCTGTTTTTATGATAGATATTATTTTCCAGGAAGCTATATTTCCAGGAGATACTAACTTTTATAAAACTATTTTGGCTGAAAATATATTATACTCATCAGTAGTAATTCAAAATTTAAAAAGTAACACAAATTATGAAATAACAAAAAAAATCAATTGGCGGTCCAGGGCGACTTGATTGATTCCAGTGGCGCATTTGCTTTTTCAGCTGCAGGAAAACCCGAAAAAACCCGCAGCATCACATCATCTGAAGATCTTGATCTGCCAATGTCCTCTCTCATAAAATGTAGAGTGTCTCCAGAGGCTCCAGTGAATTCAAGATATCACTAGAAAATTTTGTGACACGACTATCGTCAAACTCAAGCCAGTCCGTTTCATCCTTGACCAAAGCGTAATAATGACCAGACTCAACGCCAGAACCACAGTGAATAATCACTGCATGAAGATCATAGTAGTAGTAATAAAAATAAAAATAGCGTCTTTATTTCGAAGAGATTACAAATAATTACATGATTCGAAGAAATAATTTAGGAAAATCTCTTTTTTTGCTTGAACATCACGAGGCAAGATTGAGCCTTCGGCTTCTTTTACATCTAACCTCCTAATGCTCATCTAGAGTTGATAACACCATGTGGCCCTATAAATTACAAAATTTTTAAAAAAATATCACCTAAAAACAAGACAACTATGTTTTTTCGATCAATATTTGCCTACATTATTCACTGTGCAGATAGTAAGGACTCTTTCATAAACTTTTTATATGCTCTCTATCTTAATTCTATCTCGAGTAGAGATAGAATTGAAATGTTTGATAGCAGTATAGGTAAAGCTATAGCGTGGTCTGCTTGATTGAAGTGTTCATCTATGTCGAACCTCCGTAAGAGTTTGGTGCTTCTATCTGAGGTTGAGTCATGTTGGAAGATTATAAGTGTTATTATTAGATTGACTGGTGCCTCAGCTATACTTGTTGTCTTCTAATAGTCAGTTAGTTTGGCGCAAATTTGACAACACAGTTGATTATCACCCGTTAAAAGTTCTATTTTCAGATGATTTAACAAAAGCTTTGCAAGGACTGGTCATCAATCATAGTAGGAAACGCTAGTTGAAGTTCCAGAAAGTCATATCAATCAATATATTTATTTTATAGGACTTTCCTGTGATCAGTACAGTAGTATCATCTACATATATAATTGGATATCATGTTCTCCTCTGTAATGAATATTTCGAAATATCCATGACAGACATCTCTGGGTGCATGCCTTTTTGTTTAGATTATGTCAGACCTTTATTACTATCAATATATTGATATCATACAAAAAAAAACTGAAATTATGTTCAGCAAAAATTGAGATTGGGTAGAGATCAAATCTGAATGATGAATGTATCGAAAAGAAATACATTCACCATAAATATTTCGAATTGTTATTCAGAACATACACATTATCTAACATTATGACACAGTATGATCTCTCAAATGTCTGTCGTGAAACAACTAATTTCTTGGCTAATACCGCGAGGAACACTTTTGTGCGCCAATATGATAATAATAATAACTATATCTACTATTACTACACTCATTTGGTACATAGTACGTACATTTCCATATCACACTATTCTTTCTACACACTTTTTGTTATCCTGTTGAGAAAGTTGCGTGAACTCGACACCGTTTTCATTACTAAAATATGTTTGTCTCCTCAGTCTATTTGGCGTCATTATTGTCAGAGTAGTACCCAGGGCCATAGTGATAATCATCCCAGTGATAGCCCAAAATGCTCCAAATTTTACTGTAATCCCTCCAAATATAACGGTAAGAACGATCGTTATCACCTGCGATGTGGCGTATAGAATTCCCATCACTGTACTCTCAGGTGAAGGATATGTAATTTCTGTCCCAAATTCCACTCCTGCTGGCAAATAGGCACTCAGGAAAATCCTGTAATTGAATATAGAATGAGTTATAGAAGGATCAGTCCAGTTCAGTAAATTAAAGCAAATCACCCGTTTTTACATCAGACGTGCCATTTCACTTTTGAAGTGAACATTTTTCTCAGACTGATTTATGTATACTTATTATAAGATAATCTGAGAGGCTCAATTTCTCTCAATTGCAGGATATTCAAAAATGAAATCAGATTAATCAATTTCATGAAGAATCCATTTTTAATTCTTTCTAGTTCATTAGTACGTTTTCACTGTTTAGTTCTCAACTACAATATATTTTTCTCAATATCCACGTGGGCAGAAAGACAAAAATTTAGTTTCTGAATAATTTACTAATGGAATTCAACAATATTAGTAGGGATATGTTACAAGTTATCATTAGAAACAAGAAGATAATGTAATAAAAACAAAAAATATCTCGAAAGGCCCCAGGTAGCAGTCATCACACTACTCTCCTCAGCAATCTACGGTATCGATCAGATAAAAAATAATAAATTCGTTAGGCGTGGCGTAACCTGAGTAAATATGTAAATGATTTTTTTTATCTGATCAATACCGTAGGTTGCTGAGGAGAGTAGTGTGATGACTGCTACCTAGGACCTTCCGAATTATTTTTTAGTTTTTAGTACATTATCTACATCACCATCATCTTTTTTTTTTCAATAAAAGCGTTTACCATAATTTCTTTTTTTTTGTATATTTAATTTTTTAGTTTTCAGTTTGTTATTCTCATTTACCCTAATGCCACACATTTCTCGGTACGTTTCAACCCCCTACCTCAACTTGGGTGGTGCATCGCTAAAGACGTATTATTTTTAGCCACACAGTCCTCTACACGGTACAAAATTCTGAGTTGACAAAGTTTTTTGTATAGATTATATTGGAATTTGCATCTTTTTCACAGTGTACTACTAACTATAGTACACTACTTTCACTTCTCTGGCTGATACAACGCTAGATATTGAGTTACATCCGACGGACATTTATTGTCCAATTCCAATTCTGAAGAGTTTTGTCACAGAAGCTCACGTTATAGCCGGAAATCTTCAATTTCTTCCTTATGATTTCAGTTGTAGGAAACTCATTGCTTTTGTACCAGTCGTATATTGTTTTTTCCAGTGATTTTATCAGATGAAAATCTAAAGGTTTTGGTAGTCCTGTATCACATCGCGTCTTGCGTTCACAAGGTTTCTTTTTGACTATTTTACGTACAGTTAAGAAAGGAATTTTGATCAAATCTGATGTTGCTTGTAATAGTTTGTTTTCCTCGAAACCAAATTTGAGATGTAGATTCTTGTATACATTGAAACATACTTTCTGAGTTTCAATATTCAAATGCATCCAAATCTTATTCACTGGTGTCTCTTTTTCGCATTGTTCACTATCGCTATTGGAATCACTACACCGGAAAAAGCCTGCGTTGTTATCACACTCGTTATTACTATTAGTACTTGCCCAAGGACGCTACATTTCAAGCATATAACAACAACAGTATTTATAACTGCACCAATATCGAATCTCAACACCCAAATCGCTGTCGGTTCCTGAGCTGAACAATGATGAGACGACGACGACGATAACCATACCCGCATTCCCTGATTTCTATTCGTCACCGTAACATGACTTCAAATTCAATTCGACAACTCTTCAGCGAATCATAAAACTCGGTTAGTAACAATTATCCAATACGAACCGCTAATTCTTCAGTCCACGTTCACTAGTTCGCAGATGGTTCATTTCCATGTATTGGGTTTTTGCCCTTTGAGTGTTCCAACAACTTCAAGTGTGCACAATATCGTTTACTTCGACTATATCAACTCTAATATTTTTTGATAGTACACAATATCTCACGATGATCAACCAACAAAGGATATGTTTCAGATTTCCCCATATAATTCCAAATGATAGGTAGTTTCATGTGGAGATTAACGTACAAAAAAGAGACAAACGACACAGAACCACATGGTGCTACCAACAAAATACTTCATTCATTTTTAGACCTCCATATATTGTGATGAAATTTCAATATTAGAGAATGAAAAAATCTCAATATTATATCCAGCTATCTCACTTGTATCATTTTAATGGTTTGATGTCCATGTTAATACTCACCCAAACACAGTAATTGCTAGATATGTCAACCACTTATTTTGAGCTGACAGGGCATACAAAACTCCTCCCAATCCAAGGGTTCCCAATACGAATAGAATAACAGATGCCTCCCTGTAAATTATAATATAATTGTCTCAAAGCACAAATAAGTTCAGTTGAATATATCATTTACATTCATGTAATTTTTTTACGACTGATCTGCTGCACATTATTAAGTTAGTAACTGTGGCTTGTGTTATATAGATTGAAGCTGATATTTTGCGATAACTTTCAATATAATACAGTAAATATTGCATTTATCAACCTTTTTTCATCCAAAGACTACATTGAATAAATAACTGATATAGCATTCATGCCTAGTTGATATTTTGTCATGATTCTCTACCAAACTCACCAGTTTCTGAAGAACAAAAAGTGCAACCATAAATATGTAGAATATTTTTTCTTCATTATCAATTGTATCGATTCGACAACGAGCATATTATATTCAATTTTATTGCAATATTGAATGCGTTTGTGACGATCCTGCTATATATGGTTGGATAGATGTTATTTCAAGCGTTCATTTTATAAGCTCAACCTCGGTTAGGCTTCAAACAGCAGTTCGCACAGATCTTAAATATAGTGGGACGTGTCTTTCGGTTAGAAATAGCACACATTCTTTATTAATTTATTTTGTTTGATGGTTATATTATATGTTTACATTGTTGCACAATCGAGGAGGACATAAATTCGTTCAGTTACAAGAGGCATGAGACAATCCACATGGGTATCAGTTACCGAAATTATATCAGCTCATGAGTCTCCTTCTATAAATTACAGTTTTGAAAACTTACACATTTTGCCGAGACAAACGACCACTTTTGGACAACAACAACTCTCTACTTCCCGCACTTTTTAGAAATCTCCAATTGAATCTTCATTCAATTGGTTCATCTCAGGTCTCAAACCTACCCTTCCTCTATTTATAGCTATATGGCTATCTAATTACAACTCTAATTCTCTAATTGAATCTTCAATCTCGAATTGTGAGTACTCAATGTTCTCCAGTCGAATTGAATGGTATTGGAATATCAATATGATCTCCCCCTGCAATCAAAGATGGCCCAATCATTCCTACTCATGTTTTGGTTTACGTGAGAAAGTCACTGGGCTACGACATCTAGATGTTTATGGATATTTCGCACATGTTGTTTCTGGACCAAGCGATCCACTTGTGTGACATCATTCACACGATCTCTCACGTGTTGAAATATTGTAACAACAAAGATGCTGAAATTTCCCTCTCTGCGGTCTAGTCACGGATCAATTTTCGTTCTGAAAACTGGCCAATTTCTGTTGTTTCAAGTTGCTGTGGCGCTCCGTGTTCGAATGCCTAAGGTTATATGAGTGCATTTTCTGATTGGATATTGACTTCAGTTTTGGAAACTAATATATTTATTTATTGATATACATCTATATCACAGTTGAGTTCAAACATTAATACATCTTGAACTCAAATAGTCCATGGATCTTCTCAAAATCATTTATGGGGCTGTCAAACAGAGAATCCTGATCGTGAGTCTAATGAATAGTTTGATATTTTCCAATTGGATCATATTTCCACTTCTTTCCTTCAACACTAATAGAGAAAGTACGTTACTTCTGAAAAGATCTGACTATTCTTGTCCATTGTTTATAAAAGCATATAACAGCAGAAAACATCCACCTAATGAAAGTGCCCCTATGAATAAAAAAACTCAAATAAGAGAGATAGTTTTCTGTGACTAGGTCATTAAAGCATATCATTTCTGATTCACCACCAAATAACTCCTTTGATCTGCCTCACACTCTGTGTAGAAGTGTTCAAAAGAGTCTGACAACTTGCCTACCAAGGCCAAAGGATCTCTAGAAATGTTATAATCAACGAGGATGAACTGGAGTCGTCAACAACGGCTCTTACTGATCGCCGAGAGATATATTATGATTTGTTAGTACTGTGTTAGTGCGATTTTAGTGTTTATTTTTTATCATCCGTAAATTCTAGTTGAGACAAAGTGTAGCGTTTTCCTTTCAGATGACACTGTAAAAGGTTCTCAAAAACCAATTCACGGATGTTGTTTGTGTCAACTGCAAGATCAGAATACTCTCAGCAACATTCTATCCACAAATACTGCTTGTTATAACAATAGTCGAAAATAGTTAATTAAAAGTGTAGTGGTATGGAATATAACAGACTAATTTTATTTACTTCGAATCCTTTTCTTCAGATTAGGATATACCTAAATGAAACATTGAGTCAAAATTTAGCGTATCTCAAAGAACTATTTCAGAATGATCCTTACAATTTCATTCAATATTTGTCATATTGACTATTTCAACCAGCAGTTGTGATGACTCTTTACTTTACTGCATTCTTTAGTGTCAAAATTTGAATTCAACCGCCAAATGGAAAATTAGTTCATGATGATGATCATGATGATGATTAGTTGTTTTGATCTGTTGATAATCTCATAAGAGGTATGAAGTGAATACCATAATCTAAAAAAAACGTGCTTATCGAACACTTCATCAAAAAAAGTTTGTTCGAATATTTTAATCTGCTGATTTGTATATCACTGACACCAAACCATTCAAAAAATCGTTCAATCAGAATCTTTCAGCCAATCAATTAGTTTTTTCTACCGACAACTTCTGGAAAAGGTCTAGCCTCTTGAATTTCGATCCCAAGCAAGTTTTAGAGTCATTTTCAACAGCCAATTCGCCAGAAGTTCAATCCATATGGATACTGTTTCATTTCACCAATATTCTTCATTTTGGTTACTACGTGTACTAGCAACAGTTGAATCAGCACATTCAAATCACAGGTGAATCTTAGCGACATCTCTGGTGCAAGCTATATTTCTCGAGTGAATCAGTCAATCTTTTCAACAACAATCCCGTTTGTCAGTCAAATATACACGTACCTACAAGTATTTCTACATTTTGAAGATTGTCTATTTGGATATGATTTTTTCAACAATCAAATATATTTTCATTAGTTACTGCTTTCATTCATTTGTTCTTTCTATTCAATTCTTCAGGCAAAATGAAACGATTCAGGTTTGGATAGATGATGCAATTTTAGCAATACTTACTGAAACAGTCACTTCCACATGAAAAACTCAAATGGATTTTTATCATCAATCGGATGCTCAACCAAAATATCCGATAACAAAAATAATACTCAACTTGAATCTATGTGTTTTATCGAGAAAGATACCAGTTAAGACTGATCCTCCTATACCAGAGATTATCATCATGGATCCCATTCTTCCAGCGTCTTCTTGGGCATCCTGGAAAATTGCAACTGTTATATCGACTTCGAAATATCATCAATATCATTGAAAGTGCAATATTTGCACATATATTTTTTTGTTAGGAATTCCAAACAAGTATACATACAATTTGTGGGTGTATACATGTTTATATATTTGTCCACATATTTCTGTGCTAACTGAAGTATTATAAGCCCCCAACCTACTTTTGGTTGATTTATTTCGTGTACCTATATAACGTGCGGACAGTCCCCTTTCAACTTTTGAACGGGACAAAATATTAAGGTCGGCCAAAATAATAAAAAGGTATACCTTTCAGTACTTTTTGATAAGAAAGACAGTGGTGTGTCATCATTTGTCGGCGAGAGGGTACTACCAACTTCGTTTTCTAATAAAAAGAGGATCCAACGACTATTCGTTTTGTAGGTACTTTAATTTATATCCACTTGTTCTGAGATGGATTGCGTTTGTGTGTATTATATTTTTTTCATTTCTAAAAATTGGTAAGTAGCAGATTTAGATTCCTTCCGAACTCAAGAAAAAAATATTTAAAAATAACTTCTGTTCATTCCATTAACTATTCAAAATGTTTATCACTTACTCTCAGCAATATTTTTTATTACATTATAAAATGATCAATACTTCTGAGGTAATATCCTATTGTAGTCGATGATAATTGTCTCCAATTATATTTATGTAAAACCAATTTTCAACTTCAACTTTGAATCTGAAGAAATGAATATCTCAATTTCAAAAAAAAATTATTCAAAAATCTTAATTACCATTGGCTATAAAATAATATTCTGCAAGAAGACGAGTTCAGGCTCTGGTTGTTATTTTCTATGATTTACAATTTGAACTAAGAATAAATGAAGGTGTTGACAGCAAGCATATTGATCGATTGACTGACTGCGATTCTTTTGATGACAATGGAACTTATAAATTGTAATTAATGTAATATAATGTAATGAATTGTAACTTACTGGGAAGTAACTCAATACAAACTGATTCAGAAGTGTTCCAATAGCTGAATATATTCCAAAGTTACATCCAAATGCTACGTTGTGAACGTGGAAGGCTTTATTTTTCATCACAACTTTAAATGATTCCGCAAACAGGGAAACAGTTACTTCGTTTCTGTTAATCCTTTCTTGAAACATTGCCATACTTGGTGGATTCAAAGGTTGTCCTGGAAAATCTAAGTGAAAATAGAAAATAATGAAAGAACATGATATAAATCATTCCCTGAAGAAAATAACGCCGGCTTCCACTGGTAGCTATAAACCAATTGTGACTAAGAGCGCGCTCAGTCCGAATGACATTTTGTGGTTCTTCGATGTTCGCCGGCGTTCTGGACATGGCGAGAGTAACGCTATCGGCTTCGATATAATTCCGAAGGATTTTTTATTTCCTTCGATTGCCAAATATAAACGCCATTCACTAGCCTAGTGGGACAGTTAAATTTCGCGAACAGTGCGGTACAAAGCGATCTCATAAGGCGATAGACATTTGAATAATGGTTGAAAATTCAGTTGAAGAGTTTTGTTATATTAATAGTGAAATTAATTTGAATTTGATTATTGTTCAGTGCAGTAAATTATTGGTTAACCCACGGGGGAAAACGTAACAATGGTTACTTCAATTTGAAGATAATCATGTGAAAACTCTGAACTTGTATTATTTTCAAGGTGTCTGTGTTACTGCAAAATAGTAGTTATAATAATCAATAACTCAATACAACAATAGTGACATACTTCCACATTTACTTTCACATCATAAACCCTCAATTAGTGTATAAATGATATCACCTATAACTAGTTGTCAGACACAGAAACACATTGTCGAAAGAAAGAAACATTGTCGAAAGAAAGAAACATTGAAATATCAATCTGAAACCGGTGACTAGGAGGATTTTGATTTAGTATATGGAAAAAATTCTCTCTAATAATATTAATATATCTCTTGTTTGATCCATATCACAATTCAATATTGAAAAATTCGTCCTCAGAGAGATTATTACTTTTGTATACTGATGAGTTCAAACCCTTCAGCAATCATTGAAAAAATCAAACAAAAAAAGTATTGAATTAGTTGTTTGACACCCTGGTGCTGTGGAGTGGAAGAAATCAAGGGCATTTTAAAGAATGGAATAAATGAAATGAGGGAAACATGGGAACTAGTTGAGCTGAATTATTGTGATAAATAAAACAATTATGAATGAAGTGACTTCTAATTACATTGAATTCATTAGAAATGTTGAATAACCTAATTGGATATCTTTTCGGATGAAAACATTGCGAAAACATTACTTGTTTCATAAGGGAAAAACCATGATATAATTTTTGTCTCTCTTCATAAGTAATCACACTGGTATTTGCTACAATGTGAAATTTCAGGAATGATTCAGAATCACAATGATGCAGAATAGAAATTGAAACCGAAACCTGATCTGAAAATGACGTTGAACTACAGGATTTAAATATAGAATGAGTGTTAGGTATGGACTACCCATGTTACCGATAGAGCCAAGGCCATTTCCCGGAGTACATTTACATTAAGTATCTCACGCTGGATACTAGGAATTCAATAGACGCTGCAATTCTACCCAAGCTTGCTCGATATTATAAATATGAG
>WOGR01006925.1:0-12741 GCA_015342045.1 Leptinotarsa lineolata
ACTGTAGGGTATCTCCTACAACTACTTAGTTTAAGAACATTTTATTTCTTCACTGATTATTATTCAGGATTATTAATTTTTCATAACTTTCACGTAGTATTTAGTTTCTATCGCGCATCTATTTTTTTTCGAAAAGCATTGAGAACTTAACTCTTGAGACACAATCAAATGTTGTGTTTATTTTACTCATCTTTAACACCCTTATCAAGTCAAGTGGATTAAGGGTCGAGAGTGAAGATTATTTTCGAGTTGGTTGAAACACATTTTTCAAGCGAACCATTTTTTAGTCCCTTCTGGAAGTCCGTACCGATAACTGCAAACCTCTCTATAGTTACTCTGTAATTTTATATCCGCGTTTTTGTTTGTCTTTGTTTTCTTTATCGTTAATAAATTTTATTGTTGAGAAACGCTGTGTAAACAATAATTCACCTATCACCAGTCCCGACATTACTCTCATGGTCCGAGTATATTGAAAGTTTATATACAAAAAACTCTACAATTCCTACTTTGCAATTTTGCAATTGAGGTATGAACTTCATGAGACTATTCTTATCCAAGTTTATTATGCATTAGTATATTCTGAATTATCATTTCACATCGTATTATGTGAGAAAATAGGATATTTATTACACAAAAACAGTATGTCAGATTAATGTTCAACATGAAGCCACGCAATTCTTGAAAAATTCAGAGTGACACCAGAGAACTGAAATTGGGTCAAAAAGCAAAATATTCAAAACTAAACAACGTTCTACTGAAGAATTTTTAGAAACTTCCAGAGGCGGCAAAATTTTTAAACATTTCTAAAAAATGACAAATTTGACAGATCTAGCATGTAACAACTAAACTGGGGTTGATATTAAATAATTTCTCGAGCAAAAACTAACTGCAAAGTCAAATTTCATTAATACCTCTGAATAAAAAAGTCTAATCTACGATGCGGACCGTATATAAGCATTATTAACATCATATAGATAGAATAGAAGCAATTCAACGACGATTTTTAAAACTGCCAAGCCTAAAAACTGATGGCATTCATCCACCAATGGGCACAAATCACTCTGAATTACTACAAAAGCATTGGAAAAGTTTAATATTTGCATTCCTAGATTCTGTTCCAGACACCCGAGTACTTTTTATAAAAAAACATCTCGCACAAATGTTCTGGAGAATTCTTCGCTCCAAACAATATGTAGAGTGACAAATTCTGTTAGCGATGATCTAGATGTATTTAGTTGCAAGTTGTCAGGTATAAAATCTTACTTTCTAAAATAATTGTTTTGTCACCTAGGTATTATGAAATATAGAATGTGTATGTGCTTGATATTTGTATGAGAAGGTTGTGATGAATTCATTATATTCTGTTAATTCCTGCTCTGTAATTGGGCTTTGTCATAGAGTATTGTAAATAAATAAATAAATTATCGATATACTGAGCATATTCGCATTGTTGGGACCAGTTATACTGAAATGGTCTGTAAGAAGCTTCTTCAAAACGTCATTCCCATCAACTACTCGTTAATTATAAAAATAACACATCTACATACAAATTACATATTTCAAACTCTCGGCGCGTGCTGCAAGCGCGCTAAACGCAAACAAAATCCCAGCAAGTCTAGCTTCCAACTTCACACATTTTGAAATTTCCTCAATCCGCTTATCGCAAACAACCAACCCTCGACCCTCAACCTCAAAGGCTAATTGATTCCCGATAACAATCATCCACGATCGCGAATCATTTCCAAGTTTCAAGTTCAAACTTTTAGGAACCGTTCATAGGATTCAAAATAGTTGGCGGCCTCCCCTTCGCGCTGCCGCATGGACCAATCCACGGTCCCCTCGCCTCTCGAGCAGCGCGTCCGAACAAACTTGCGCGTTGCTTCGTCACTTGCGTTTCGTTTGTCGTTTACGTCAGTCGTGTGTAGGGTCGGATTGTGAGATCGCGATAATTTCAGTGAGTTCACCTCTAAAACTGTGTCGTTTTCCCGTGAGCTGACCTGGATAACTTTCTATAAGAATCAAGTAACTGTTTGAAGTGATTTCCGTACTGTTTAGTGAGAAATCTCTTTTGGCGCGTGGCTATTTCGGTGTATTCTTAGTTGCCTACTCTCAGAAGTAAACAAAACAAAATGAGCACGAGCGTGTACAAGCCCATCGGCCTTTTTCAGTCAAGAACGCCCGTGAAAATGCTCTTCTGCATGCCGGAAGTGCGAAAAGTCAAGAGGGTGCTTTTCGAGCCTACGGATCACGCGGCCACTCAGAAATTCATCGACGAGGAGCTGCAGAAGATCACGGTGACTCAGTCCGAGAGATGGAACTTCGACTTCAAAAAGGAGAGGACCCTCAACCCCAACGGGGTTTACAACTGGAGGCCTGTCACCCCTCAGAAGACTATCCGGCCGATAAAGAGGCGCCAGAATCCTGCCTTGGAGGAGTTCGAAGTGGAGGAATTGTACGGGTTCCCTCAGGAGATCGTGAGACCGGTTCCCGTCAAAGCTGCAGTTGATATGTCATCGCCTACTAGGAATGAGAAAACACAGCCACAACGTCTTATTACTGGTGAGTACTTTGACTTTTTTGTTGACTGGGAGATTTGGTGATCAATTTAATGTGTAATACTGTTTTCATAGACATTCTATTCTGATTAATTTTCTTGACATCAGTTTGACATTGACAAGCTGACAATTTCATTTTTCAAGTTACAGAACCTAGTTTTTAACCTATGGAAAACTTGTGTTATTAGATTGTGTAACAACCAACTTGAACAATTTAAGAATGTTTTTATCTCAAATCATGAATTTGTCACTGATGTCTCAGGTCGCGGTTGATTGTAGTTTAACAATTGCTACAGATGAAACCAGAATAATTGTTCCATGAGTAAATTCTCTGTTTGGATTTTGGAATATCCAAAAGATTTGAAAGAGCTGATGGATGCCTGTGAATATTATGAGGAATATTATGTTAATATATGTATAAAAGTATGTAATTAAATCAACCTTATTGAAGGGACAAATAATCCTAGATCCCTTAAATAATTCCTGATAACTATGTAGGTAATTACTTACCTAGTGAGTGTTATTGAAGAGGGGTAAATTCTTATTCTAATTGATAGAGGTATATTTTCTATAGAGATGGTATATCCTCTATTAAATTTTACTGAAGTAGTTTTGGTTAACACAGATCTTCCTGATATCATTGTTACTCTGATAAAGTCTATTTATGACTCATAAGGTTTTTGGAAACCTTTAACTGGGTTTATAGAAATGAATTTGTCAGGATTGAAAAAAATTTAATTGAATTAAAACCAAAAGAATAATGTTTTGTTTAGATAATTGTCCTACTTGAATGTTTCAAAAACCAGGCATACAGTATCATTCTTATATAAATGGCTTGAAAATTATCAAATTTTCTACTACAGCTATTTATGATAAAGCAGTTGTTCAATGCTTGGAGGAAGATTTATATTTATGATATCAATTACCTTCTTTTTCATCATTCATATGGACTAACTTGATATACTTATTACAATTTAATTGAAAAACGAGTAATGAAACAGAAATTTTTGCATCAATTAACAAAGTGAACAAAAAAAATATACCCACTTACGATGATTAGTGCATTATCTTTTATAATTTGTTGTTTCCATATAATAATTAAATAACTTTGGAAATTAAAGTGTACTTTGGACATTATATATTCAAGAAATTGCATTGTGTGGAGGAAAATTTAGAATTTTCAGGTCCTATAAAAAATCAAAACCTAAATTGTTTTAAATTATTATTGTCCAAAAACATTCTAAGTAAATTAAACATGTTATAATAAATACACAGAAAACATAAATTTCTATTTGTCAATCAGTTTCATACATTTTTTCATTTGTCACTACCATGTTATATTCACAAAATTGCTCATCTTTTCTTCATAAATATTTATAGGTTTAAAAAAAGTATCTTTCCCATCCCAAAAATAAGTCGAATTGTTACTGGGTTTTTTATTCTTTGTGAAGGTGATAGGTACTCAACTACTTGAATTAGTTTCATTGAAATCTTCCCCAAATTTTTCTGTACTTGAGAAAAGATAAAGTTGAGAATATTTCAGATAACAATTCAAAGATGACATGTGTATTTTTCTTTTAATTCCGCGAATATATAGGGTAGGAATGTATTTTTTGCGCGATAATAAAAAAATAATCTAATTAGGTAAATGGATTAAATATTTTGACATCTGGTCAAAGAACTTCAGAAGTAAAATCTGTATTTCTAGAGATTACTGTCGGATTAACCGGCATTGTATTATTATCAGGAAATTATGTTCCATATATAAAAAGGCTGCAAGAGACATTTTTTTCATTTTTAGAAAAGGTATGAAAAGAAATTTTTCATTTTCCGCATTTTTCTTTCTATTTCTGTATACCTACTTCCTATAATAATATCTTTGTTAATCTTTACAATTCTGAAACCCAAATCGAAGTCTGTAGAATCTTGTTTACTATGAATTTATTTCAAATTCTTGGATAATAGCCAGTGGCCTGAAACTGACGATTTACCTAGTTGTTTTTTTTCAATGAACAAATGATGTGGTTTTTGGCTTGATGACCTCACTGTGTTGGAAGAGTAGAAGTAACATGCTTGTATTCAGCATTTTCAGTCAGTAATTTAAATGATGAGTCAATCAAATATGAAATGTATTTCAGTATGAAATAAGATTTATTGATATTGTCAGCGTTCCAAGGGTTATGTCCCATTTTTGTCACTATTACCTTTTCTGATTCATTTGATTTCAATGATTTGAGGTTATATCAATGATTTGAGGTTATGTTGCTCTTAATTAAAAAAGGTGCGTAATTTCTATATTTTTTTTCGTCGAACACTGCGATTAGATTTCAGCATAAACTTTAGAGTCATCGTTTTCCTGATTATGGCTGCTGGGTAAATATTTGTGATTTTTAACTCATTCATTGTTGTTTGAAGTGAATTTTTGTTTTCTTGATATACATTTCTGGTTGTTTGGCCGGTTACCGAATATATCTTTTTGATTTTCACGCAATGCAATTTCTTTTAACTTCTAGAGTTAGAGCTGATAATAATTTTGTGTTCATTTTTGTGTTAATAACTTTTTATTTATTAAAATTTTATTGCTTGGCTTTTTATCAAATTAATTATTTACTTGGTATTTTCCTTTGTTCTTTTTGTAGTTCTTTAAATTTCATGAAAACGAATTGATACCTGAACTGATTGATACCTAAACTGATATAACCGATTAGTATATTGGACCTTGATAT
Source organism: Leptinotarsa lineolata (assembly GCA_015342045.1). Lineage (NCBI taxonomy): Eukaryota > Metazoa > Arthropoda > Insecta > Coleoptera > Chrysomelidae > Leptinotarsa > Leptinotarsa lineolata. The sequence goes on from WOGR01006925.1 coordinate 5,282, forward strand.
CTTATATTGTGACGTAAAAATAGAGAATACTGACCGAAAAGAATATCCTTAAATTTCATGTGAATCACGTTCTTAAATAGAAAGTGAATGAACTCTATAAACTCATAGTAAACTGTTTATATTTAAAGTAAAAATTCTTTCATGAAAAATTCAATTCAATTAAATGAATTTAATTTTTGCTATACTTTTTTTCGGGTTATATTATCAATAAAGTAGTGCAGTTTTGTGGTGAATTGTACAATAAATAAATGCAATCCATAATTCAACTAGACGACTGAGTACATTAAAACAAGTGTGAATCATTAAATATGGTAATGAAATTCCAAGAACACGTTCAATTCTAGATCCACTAATCTGGAAAACTTGTTTAACGACAATCGATCTTTCAGTAAATTTCAAATTTATATGTCAGTAGTTTCTGACACATTTACCTTCACTGATGTTTTATTCTTTCTGTAACATTTCTCACTGTTACATATAGAAAATTCACTGTCACATTACGAATACGCTATTTCTTCATGAGACAGTTACGGGAGATATCCTGATCTATGTTTTTTACCACTTTCATTTGTAAGTAAGTTTCTGCAGTTTCGTCCTATAAGAAAATGTCATTATAGAACGAAACTGTAGTTAACGTAAGTTACAAATAAAAGTGGTAAAACATAGAGGAAGTTCAATTTCTCATTCTTAATCATCATTTTATATTATATTGTCGGGACTGGTGATAGGCGAATTATTAATTAATTAGACGGACGCAGCATTTACCAACAATGAAATCTATTAATAACCAAAATCAAAACGCGAAACATACACTTACAGTACAACCTCGTGGCGAGGAGACTTCAGAGAGGTTTTTAGTTCTTGGTACAAACTTCAGAATAACAATGAATACATCGGTTAACAAATTTCTTGAAGTTACCCTCGAACTGGCCATAATTTTGTCGGGGTAATAAATATCGTCAAGAGGGGTCAACCGCTTGGCCCGACTTCCACTTGAGTCTTCTAAATATCCCATATGTTTTTAGGCAATAAACTTTCGTTTCGGTTGAAGACATAATTCCAAAGATATGCCATGAGAAAATACGAAAATAATAAGTAAAAATTGAAATGAAAGAATTAACATAAAAAACCCGAACAGATGGATATTTGGACGACTAATCGAAGAATGTAAACTTTCACGGCCGGAGATAACTATATGAAGGTTACTTTCCGGGTTTTTTGGCCGTGGTCTGTAGGTTTTTATGCCTAACGTTTCGTCTACTGCTGCAGTAGACATTTTCAAAAGCGGTGTGGTAACGGTCGCAATACTCGAGTTGAAACTCGGGTTCTTGTTCCTATCGTATTCACTCCATCAACTACTATTTCAGTACTGGTCGCTCTATTTATATTGATCTTCATTGTATTACCTGTTCGTGTTTGTGTACCTCTCAGGACAGGTACTAGATTTTATTGGTATTCATTGTCTCCTTTTTTCTATTAAAATTATCCTTATGTTTTTGGATCTCTATTGCCTCTCTATATATTCTTGAGTTGTAGTTTTGGGTATTGTCGAGTATCACTGTGTCTTCGAATGAGATAAGGTTGGTACCTTCTTCGTTGAGAGTATGTTCGGCTACAGCCGATTTGTCGGTTTGTCCGAGGCGACAATTTCTTTTGTGTTCGGAGAAACGGGTCTCTTTACTTCGTTTCATGGTTCCAATGTAGACCGACCTGCAGCTACACGGAATCCGGTATACCCCTGGCGTTGCTAGAGGTTCTCTAGGATCCTTTGCTGACCTGAGACCTGATGGTTTTTGTTGGTTAAAATATTGGTTTTACGTCGTGTTTCTCTAAGATATTTTTAAACTAAGTAGTTTCAGGAAAAATCCCTACAATATGTTTGGGGAATTGTAATGTAATTTTAAATTCCATGTATTCTTAGTAGAATGTTTATCTTTGAGAGTTTCCACAAAACATAATTCTATACCTTTGATTCATAAAAATGTTTAAATAAATATATGAACTTTGTTTGGGATTTTTTAAAGGATGCTGTTGGTGTATAGAGAGGAGCAATATATCCTATATAGAAGTTTCATTTTTAACGATCGATTACCACTCAATTTAAATGATTATGAGCTTGAATTTGTTTTTCAGCATCCGTTCGTTATGAAATAATCCGTTAGGTTTTTGGATTTGTTGACTCTTGGTCTAGCGTCGATACATAAATCTGTCGATATCTGCTGGGGTTGGAAAAACCGTTACGAGACACCCCCTAGACACACGTCACATGTTAAATAAGTTCGGCACCCCCGTCGCATAGGGTGAGAGGGTGCGATTATTTCGCATCTGTCTACTATCCCGGCGATGATGAAACAGCTGTGCGTGTGTCTGCGTATGTGTGTACGAATAGGTCATTCATGATTGGCAAATTTTCGTGAAACTGCTTCTAGAAAAGTTGTTTTTGTGTCTGCGTTGCGAAAGCGGTCCTTGGGGGAAATAATTCGAAAAACAAAGAGTGATTTCTTAGGAAAGAATGTGCTGGGCTTCCTACTACTCCATCTTAATACAAAAAAATGTGGGAGTGTTTCAAAGAAACAAAGGAAGCAATTAATTTTAAAAGAATTACCATACATAGATGTGTAGAGCTTGCAAAGAAGTACTTTCAGAGACAAACTCGAAGAAAAAGCTCTTCTGATTTCTTGTTTGGACAAAGGGTAGGTTCTTTAGCTCAGGATTCGTGAACTGACAATTGAGTTCAGAATATAGGTCTGAAAATCTTTTTAGGTAGAAATATTGTATTATTTCGGGAGGTTAACTATGGAAAAATATTTGACAACCACGAACCAATATAATTAAAGTGAAAGTAGTACACTTGTAAACTGTTTTCAAAATTATTTTCGGTCTCGTTATAAGTAACTTCATGAATAGACGAGCGAATAGGATTACGAGGTTTAGCTGAAAAATAATAGGATTTTCGGTGTACTTAACATTCGTTTTTCTTTACAGCTTATATCACATTTTTTCATTCGAATTATCCAAATAAAAATTTCACATGAAAATTGACATATTACAGACTTCATAGGCTCTTTCAAAGGGCTATTATTAATATTTTTTTAAATTTCCTTCTTTCCTTCGGATATGTCACATATAAAAATTAATTGAGATGCAGAAAGATGGTATCTGAATCATTTTTTTTTCATCAGTCCTAGACGGCGAGGATTTCAAATTACTTTTGGAATCCCCTCGTACTCCAAATCTTCTGTCCGGCCCGATATCAAGAGAGGTAGCCCATTCGGCCGCAAAACAAAAAACGAGAGAAAAGAGGACGATCGGTCGTCCATTTTAGGTTATAGGTTAATGTACGCGGCCAAGGTGATCTGCCTAACGCACCGGACTGCACGCATCTCACGCACCGCCTGCCTGACAAAGAGGGCAGACAAACAACAACAAAGTAATCCCCTTTCCCGCGGGGCGGATCACGAGCATCAATCCCGGGGGCGAAGCGAGCTATTGAATTTCTGAAACGCAGCAGCGGGATGTTTTGGTGAAATAAAAAAGTGGAAAGTCTACTTCGACTCGGCGTTTTATATGGGCGCTAGATCGAATGGTGTACATATGAACAAGGTTCTCGTGTATGTTTCGATTTTTTATTGGTCCTAAATTTTTCAAATGCGGTTGGAATGAATTAATAGAGCATGGAGGTATTCCGGCTACCGGAAGGTTAAAAAATAATATAATAATCTTTATTTCATTATTGTATGGACGAAGTCCATACAATTATATATTATATATAGTATATATAGTATATTAGTATATATTAGTTGATGTAGATGTTATATTTTCAGATGATTAGTAAGTCCTTTTTTAAATGTCATAATAGAGTCACTTTGTTTTATCTCAAGCGGGAGGTTATTGTAGTCCAATAGTCCTTTATGGAATAAGGAGTTTATAGATCGTGTATAGTTTAAACGTGGTACATATAAATTAGTAGTTCCCCCAGTGGGGTAATTATGAATTTGGTGATGGAAAACAATAAATTGGTCAAAATATAAGGGTGCATTACCGGACAGTATTGTGAAGATGAATACCATGGTAAGATAGAACAGGCGGTCTTTCACAGAGAGCCAGTCCAGAACTTCCTGCATTGTTGTAGTTGGCGTATATCTATTACATCTTACAATTATGCGCAAGCCTCTATTACGTAATTTTTGCAATGCAGACAAACAATTTGCATCTAGTTGTGATAGTAAAGTGGCACAGTACTCGAAATGAGGTTGAATGATTGATTTGAAAACTGTAATGGAAGTCTGAAACGGTAAGCAACTGTTTACACGACCAAACAAGATTCTTCCATTGTATTAGAAATAAGGCCACGGAGAATTGTTCGATTTTCAAGTAAAAGTAAGTCTTCAGATACTTCTTACTGGCAATTTATTCAAATTTACGAATTTTTGTTCTTTAAAACGACAAATAATTTAGTAAACAGTTACATTCATAAAGTTATTTGTATGGACCAAGAAAAAACTTTCTATATTCATAATATTTTTACAGTAAAAATGTCTCTCAAAATGGCAATATTTCTATTATGTCTGTCCTATTTTCAAGTTTCCGGAACACATTACCCCTCGTCGGAATGTTATTATTTTATGCTAATCTGGGTGTGCTTTTCCAACACTCTATATTTCCTATTGACTCACTTCGTGATCTGGTCGTACCCTGACCTGGTCTCATGAATTTTGTTACCTCTACATCTGATTTAGGGCAAAATGTTGCTGATGATCGATGTCCAACATACTCATTAGCTTCATCGCTGTCTATGATTCCTGAATGTCCAAAAACCCAGTCCACTCCATTCCGGAACTCTAGTTCCTTCCTTCTTCGCGACATTTCCAGACGAGTCTCGATGTCACTGACAAAATAGCTCGGTGAATTTTCCCACTCTCACCTCCTCCCGAGATCTTAAGAAGGCAGATTATTGAACGTCTCCAATGCTACTTGGTGGGTTGGTGTGGCTTTCATTATACAGACATTTCACAAGAACCAAGTGTTTCCTCCATGCTTACACTTTAAATCATATTTTATTGTGTGATATATCATATTTTTATTGCCACGACATGTGAATTTATGTTTAAATTGTGTTTAGTTGTTTTTTTTTTACATTTTTTGAAAGTGACTAAACTATTCTTTCGTCAAACTTTTATTTTTTTTTTGTTATATTTTATCTACTTGATATGTGAACTTAGTTTTTCTTAAATAATATTTCTGAATATTTGGGTTTTTAAATTGTCTCTTTTCTTTCGACGAATGGCATTTCACAAGAGATAATTATTTCGCGGAGAGAATCGTTTTTGGGCCGAGCCTTCTCCTGTACGCGCAGGCACACCAGCTGTTCGTGCATCATATTCCTGAATCCGATCCTTGCAATAATAATACACATACAATGAAATCAAGTGTACTTCCTCGTCGTCGTATCGTCCTCTCGATAGTTTTTGCTTTATTAGAAGCGCTAGAAGTGAACGACCTCTGATGGCCGTACGCGTCGAGCGTATAGTAAGAAGAAGAAAGACAACGCTTGGCGCATCGCAGAGGGCACTGACCACGTTTAAACTCGTATTTTTTTCGTTTCGGGCCTACTAGGCCTAACCTCCCCCTCCTCCTTCTGCCGCTCTCCGTAGCTGTATTTTGTCTTCTTTTTTTCTTGAAGTCCTCGTCGCGGAGAGTGTCGTGTGCCGATTTTGATTGTGCAAACGGCGATAGTTCACGACGCGTACGCAATCGTGATCGGCGATGCATGGCGCGTTTGGTGCGATTTTGTTTTTGGACGATATCCCAGTCACGGCGTGACCACAATAGCTGTTTTTTTTAACGGTGAATCGTGACATAGGACGGTTGTTTTTGTCAAGTGGCGATTTGTTCCTAGTGACAGGTTTATCGTTGAAGTTGGATACGAGGGCTAATTGGTAAATTCCTGAAGTGAACGTTCATATCAGTGCCCTCTATTAACACGATTAGAACTAGATGAGCTTATTTTCATTTTTACCTCATAGCTGATGCGATGTATTCATTGAACTATTGTTCAATATTGCTACCCTCGTCCTCGCTTGCAACGCTAATATCACTGAAGATGTCTGCCACAGTATTAGACGAAATGTTCCGTTCCGTTCGAGTACGGCCAACCAGTCCGGATTTTGGTTTCTCTATCATAGAGTTGTTTGAAAGATGAAATTTCAGGCAGGATAATCATTTCATGTATACGGTCTCGCCATTTGGGGAGTTCAGACTGTATAAGATACTTCATCGTCAGGTATGGAAATTTTATATCATTTATCTTCGCATCAAATACAGATACTACTACAGTTTTGCTATGCGAATATTAAATATGAAAATGATATCTATCTAACATCTATACCAGAGATTCTCAGACTTATTTTGTCTACCGCCAACTTCGAGAATTAATTATTATCAAGCACTCCCCAAATTTTTTTACTTAACTACATCTTAAGAATCACAATCGCAGTCATTATTTTAATAATTAAATCATGTGTGTCATGTAAAAATAAGACTTTCTGATGAGGGTAATGTAAAACACCATTTCGTAATATTAAGAAAACTTTTATTCATGTTATTAAAACAAACATTTCGATTTAAATTTTAAAACTAGTCTAATTTGAAGGATGAATTTGATGATTTTTGACGAGTTTGTTAATATCAGGCTCGAATTAACTCAAAAACAACCGCGTTAGGTAATCTGCAACCGATTTCTCTTTTGCTATCAAAAATCGTTGAACGATGGACCACAATCCAGGGTACAATTGTGGGATTGGCTTTGAATTTTATTTTTATTTCCTCGTTCGTTATCAGTTCTATGAGTTCTTCTTACATCTGGAGTGATCCTGCTGTGTTGACATTTGGAAAAAGATTCAACACCCAGTCCGGTATTTCCAATTTTAAAATGTGCTGGAATCGTTCTGCGAAATCACTGTGGAGGTTCTCCAAATGTTGGCAGTAAACAAGCAAGTCGTCGATGTTGAAGGATACTGCTGACAAATTAGAGAAATTGCGAAACTCACGTTTAGCTACAAAAGCAGTAATGATATTTTTTGTTTTGATCAAATTCAAGTCGTCACCTTGAAGTTGGAGATTGACATCATTAAATAACTTATACAGGTCTGTCAAGTACGTAATATCATTCTTTGAAGTGATGAGGTTGTCATGCAATTCTTTGTCTTTGTTTTCCAAGAAATCTATTGCAAAGTCAAATAGATTGTAAAATAGAGTCAGACAGTTACCTCTTGATAACCAACGCACGTCTGTGTGAAATAGCAATCGGTTGAAATCTTCATCATTAGCAAAACACGGATATCTGCCGCTGGTTTACGGAGCACAGTAGTTATTACTTCTTTTATTGCTGGTAAAATTAAATCCTCTCCAATAGTGTGAGGTTTACCTGTTTGAGCAATTAGCAAGGAGATATTGTAGGA
>WOGR01006926.1:0-12739 GCA_015342045.1 Leptinotarsa lineolata
ACATAACATAACAGGTCAAAATATAAAAGAAAATCTAAAATTAATTCATATGTAAAATGTATATACATGTATAAGTTACATGTATATACATTTTACATATAAATTAATTTTAGATTTTCTTCAATATTTTGACCTTCAATATCCAGAGACAAGACAACCTTTCAGAGACAGTTTCGTAAGATTGCGATACAACCTATTTGATGGTGGTACGTTAGGAGGATTTTGAAATAACACAAATTCAAGCCATATAAGGCCAGAAGAGTTCATCATTTCAGACCAGGAGATTTTCAATGCCGCATGGCTTTTTGCCAATGGTTCCTGAAGAGTTGAAAACAAATGCGAGATCCAAAAGAGTTCGTCAACTCAGACCAGGAGATTTCAAACACGCATGGTTTTTTTGCTAGTGGTTCCTGGAAAGTTGTAAACAAGTGCGTAATTTTTCGTTAAATTGTATTTGGACAGACTAAGCTTATGTGAACATTGCCGGCATTGTCAACCGCTACAATTCTCATACTTGGGCACAACAAAATCCTCATTCTATTGTGGAGCAGAGAAGTCAAGGAAGATTTGGATTTAGTATGTAGGCAGTTGTTTTCAGGGGTAGAATTATCAGCCCGTTCATTTATAATGGCACCATCACAAATCAGAGGTGTTTAGGAATTTTAAGACAAAATGTTGGACCTCTTGTTGATGAATTGCCACTAACGGAGATCGAAAAAATATATTTTCAACAAGATGGGGCTTTGCCTGATAACACTGCAATTGTCACCAATTTTTCGGCTGCAAATTTTCGTAATAATTTGATAGCCAACCAAGGACCCCACCGTTGGCCGGCCAGGTCACCTGACCTAACGCCTATGGACTTTCACCTCTGAGGAAGGTAGGAAGATCTAATTTTTTAATTGCCGATCAATTCTAGTTACGAATTGTAAGCGGCAGTGATGCAAAGTTTTGCTTCTCTCACTCCTATTGAACTAATTAATTCGGCAAAAACCGTTCACAAAAGGTGTCGCCTGCGTGTAGGAAGAGCTGGTAGACATTTCAAATACATACTCTGAAGAAATATATTCCATTGTTTGTTTCTTATCATTATTATTGTTAAAGTTCAATTTATTAGTAGTGGATATAGTATAAATTGTTATCAGTTTTATTGAAACATCTATCTAGTTTGAGAACAGGAGTTTGCTTTTGAAAGTGTACAATTTGGCCCACTCTGTACAATAGGTGATATATCGGTCCAGCTGATGAAGCTAGTGTAGCGAAACGCATCTTTAATTGTATAATTATCATAACGGTTAATGATATATATTGATACGAGTACATTCAATTGATTACCTCCTTTATTTAAAGCTGCTGAAAACTGCACCAGTTCCAACATCTAATCAGTAATGATTTCTAAAATATAAATGAAATACTTCTTGCTTTTTCCAATATTTCCTGGTCATGTCAATTGTCTGGCTTTCTGGAGGAATTGTTCTCAAACCTCTTTTGTATACGTGAGTTCATATTACGATTTTTGTAATGTGTAAATATTCTATAGAATTTCTAACTCGTTTTAGAAATGTTTCGAGAGTTTCACCCCGCCGTTATACGTAGAAGTATAGATTATTCAAATCTGATTCAGTTCAGCTAACTTTGTGGTGAAGTCGATAGTTGAAATATCCGTTTTCATTCTCAACGTCGAAAAGTCCATATACAAAGTAGGAGCTGCTCTGCTATAATACAGCATTGCCGGTAAAAAATATTGGATAGGGCGGCACATTCTGCATATCCATTTATAAATTATCATTATGGGTAATGACATATCCACTTTAATGAAATGAACCCTTCCACTTCGGGAAGGCAGATAAAACTTTTATTATTTCATCTCAAATCAAAAAGAAACGTCTTATTGTACTGAAAAAAAACCAATATGAATATCCAACTCAGCATGCAAACACTATTGAGATATAACCCAGTTTTCCTGCTAGCAATGAAGGCTACAGAGAGAGACAAAAAGCGATTCCTCACTTGTCAATCGATATAAAAGCTCTTGCTTTCATAAGGGTCTGCAATCAACAGCCTTGTTCATCTTTTTTTTTTATGAAAATAACCTGTAGTGAAACAGTATCCAACCAAATTGTGTCAAAGATCTTGATAGCTTTTAAACTTACTATGAGGCGAAATGATATTTTCATCGTAATGGCGGCGGGACCCTCCTCATATTTGATTTTTGTCTGGGAAATGAAATTTGGGAAGTTTTTGCTCTAAAAAAAACATTTTTTGCTAAAAATCACATTTTTTTCTTCATAAAATGAAAACTTTGTCCTATAAATTTGATTTTTGTTTCATTTCCTGAAAAATGTTGCTATCTCCAAGTTTTACTCTAACGACTTTTTTGGTAAAATTTGCATTTTTGAAGATATCTACTATTTTCCAAGACCGGACATGATCCGAATCGTCAAAGTCGCTATTTTCAGGAAGGAACTGGAAAATGGCCAGAAAAATACTCAATTTGATCATTATTGATCAATTTTTTGTTTCCTTTGGACATTTTACATTCGTCAGTCATGTTCAGAAAATCATTTTCCTTCCTAGCTGTATTTCTTTACAACACAAATACTAAAGATCTGATGCAATTCTCGAAATCCACATTCAAAATAAAACTAAAGGCAAAATTCAATATGTGATCAGGAGAATTGAATTTCCACATTGAACTATGATCTTGCTGTATACTTCTAACAATTTGTTCCAGCACACAGTCTATATTTTTTCTTGGTCCAGTTACTTTTAATTTTTTATGCATATTAGATTAAGTGTAAGAGTAGCTATAGCTGAACTTCGCCTATTATGTAATATTAAATACTGAATTAAGTCAATTATTATTTTTTTTTTCACCGTAGTGTGCGCTGGTCAGGCCCTTTCCCCCGAAGCCACTATACATTCGAAAGGGCGCACCGGCATTATCAATCAACGACCACTCCCCACACCGTTGAGTAAGTGACCATTGGGCCCGAGAATCATGTGCCCTGAGCAAGCGCATTGAGCCAAGAACGACAGCTTTCTGCATCTGTTCGGCTGAGATTTCTGCTTTAGTGCGGCAAGCCGGTATGATTATAAGATTTGAAAGTAGAGAGGACATCATTCCACCAAGGATACCAATGATCAGAACAACCATCTTGACAGAGTGGTCTGGATATAGTCTGCGGAGTTCGAAGAGAAAATCTCGATGTTTAATCCGTTTTTCCTCCTTTTTTCGGACGATATTCGTCTCGCCAGGAGCTGAAAACTCCACGACAAATATCGTCTTGCTCTGCACTCCGAAACCAATCTTTAGGTGTCCTCTGTAGGTATTCTCGATTACCATCAGCGAGATCTTGTTACTGGACTAACGAAAAACATCTTCCAAAATTCCGTCAACGAGAAAACTTGAAATTCTGTCCATCGTTTTGGTCGGGAGGTAGCCAACTGACTTAGCCACCATGATTCCACCCATAGATCAACCCAATCTACTCGGAACTACACGTTTCAATGGGAACTCTTCCATTCGAAGAACTTTCCGTTCTTCTGTTTTTTCAAATGAATATAGTCCAACGAATTTTTCTGCAGTGCTTTGGCACCTTCATACAAAATCAACTAATTCATACATCCTGAAAAACATCATATCATGGGGTTTCATAAATGGTTTGATAATCATTACAAATATATTGTATCAGAATTCCAAGAGAAAATAAAACTGAAAAAAAATCTCTTTCCCCATTCAAATCGTAATCTGCCTCTTGAACAACTACAAACGAATGTTTACTCGGAATCGAAAAAGGCCAAAGCACACTTGAGGAGTACTAGAAAACTTCCAGGTTCATTAATTGAACGAATCATTATCAAAATGGGTCGATTTTCAATAAAATATTCCAAAGATCAACTCATGTGACGGTATTCGAATTAGAAAACTTACAGCCCGGGGGGAAACATACTTTTCTTGTTCACCATGATGAAACTTCTGGAGTATTCGAGGAGGTTCAGTGCGAAAGTTTGGTGACAAATTATGAGTCTCTGATCTCTGAGGTATCAGTGGTACAAAGGATGTTTCGCACATTATATCCTTGGTAGTGCTAGAACCATTCAAAAGGGATAACAGCTTTTAACAAAAAATATTTGATAAACAACTTTTTTCTGTGTGAGCTTACATGTATAACAGGTACCTGATTGATATACGTTCACATGAAGAAATCTATTATGTCAATTATCCTCACAATGAAATAACGCCGTTTGACGCACTAAATCCACAAATTACTCACTCTATAGACTTTTTACGCAAATGATCAAGGTCAGAGACGCTTTTGTAGTTCGTTGTAACCACCTAGAGGTCTCTGCAAAGTATATATCACAGTATATCACAGTATATCACAGTATATCAGTATATCAAAGTATATAGAACAGAATTTCAGTGATAAAAGAAGAAGAAGATCAGAAGGTTTTGTGAAGAAGAAGTCGTTTTTGTTGACATGTTTCCTTTAGAAGAAATTTGTAATTTATTATTTTAATTAGTGTTCTCCGATCAGTTAGTTTGTATCTAATATAAACATATTTATCCAGTGTTATTACATTGTAACATATGATTTTTTTCAATTCTTAGTGAACTTCGTTCACCACTATGTCGTGTAAGAAATGCAGCATTTCAAAGTGTTCAGCATCTGCAATACTACATAAATTTCCAAATCCTTGAAAATATCTAGTAATGGTGTATCGTTCTGAAAGAGTTTGCCATGAACATTTTGAGGCTAAAAACCATTTATCAATGTCGAGTAGACTTCAACCGATGGCTGTGCCTACATTATATTTGCAAGGTAAGAGAAACATTTCCATTCAATTCTAAATATAGTCTTCTGGGTGCTTCTCTTTCTAAAGATTCACTCTCAGAACTTCTTCGAGAAAAACGGGAAGCACTCAAATTGCTGACAAAAAGATTGAATGAACTTCCTAGACATGTTGCATTTTTTCTTTTGAAAAATTGTTTGGCGTTTCCTAAACTCATGAACACCCTCAGATGTTTCCCCACTTGGTCAAGTCAGTAAGAGCTTGACGAATATACTACCTAACACGACGGAATATGTTACAAACAATTATTTCAACAATGATTCATGGCTCCAGGCAACCCTTCCTGTAAACCTTGACGGACTAGGGCTACGTTCTGCTTCTTCCTCAGCTTTACCAGCTTTTTTGTCATCAGTCGACGATGTTTCTGATTCCATTGATTCCATCCTTCCTTCTATAGTCATCAATATAGACGTTCTTTATACTGGAGGTGAATCACTTTGTCATGCCATAACTAATATTGCTTCTCCTACAGATAAAGAGAAAATAAAAAGGGCATGGACCGACCTCTCCTGAACATTTAAAAAAAAATTGTTCTAAAATTGTTCGTTCCGTTAACCAGCTGACAAACGTCAACCCTCAGAAGTTGAAACTTGTGCAAGCAATGAATTAACGAGGCCTTATCTTTCAACGTGCGACGTGCACGTTGAAAGTGCTGGGTAGTCGCAGATAGTTGTTACCAAAATCTTGGTAACAACTATCTGTTCCATTCAGTAGCGGTTGAAACTTTCAGTGTTTATGGCCCGGAGTCTCTGTTATTCGTTCATGAACTAAGAAAGAGATTAGGCCAAGCAACGAAAGATTACCGTTCTACCTTTTTTTTGATATAAATATTTAATATTACTATTCAACGTGGTAATGCTGCTCCGGTCCTTGGAACTATTCCTTCTTCACATAATTTTGATGAGATCATGCATTGCCCTCATTTGAGTACGGAACTGAAGTCGAAATATATGTATATTCATCAGTCAAGGTTAATTCGCAAGTAATTGATCCACTTTTTCCTTTTTCAGTGCGATCAATATAAATAGTTCATTCCTATCTACGAAATATGAGCTGCAGTCCTCATGGTTCTGGTTCCCTTTCTGTAGAAGAGCTTGATGATGGAATCGATCCCTCTACGAAACCCTTCATAACTTCGAAGAATCGATTGCAGCTTGAGAAATGGTTCTGATGCAGATTCTTTAGGAGCTGTTCTTCCTTGCGAATCAGTTGACGGTTGTCCTGAAAATCTTGCGACAAAAATTGGTTCAGATAATTTAGAAAACACTTGCTACATGAATAGTATTTTTACAAGTGTTTCTCATGACGAAGAATTTCAAGAACGACATTTTAACGATGAACGAGAACGAGAATGTTTCCTACTTATTCACCAAGCTCGAACACCTGTTCATGCAGCTGCAGTTCCGTAAGAATGTATCATCTCTCCCACCAACTGATTTCCTAGAGTCTTTGAAGTTCACTATATACTCTTCAAGATTGTTCCGAATTCTTGGGGAAAAATACGATACTGTATCAATTTTCTTCTCCTGAAGATGCTAACCCTGTTAGTGAAATGCGTCTAGTGCAAAAAATATCAGTTTGGTGTTAGGGTATTTGATCTCTAGGAAAATTTTCAATGGTTGAGCTGTTGCGTTTAAATTTTATCCCTTTTTTGTTTAGTTCCGATTCTAAGTTATAGAGGGAGCTGAAAACCGTTGCCAGTTGACAGCATTGGCGTCAACTACGCATGCTCATAATTTGACAAATTGCTGCGACCTCTATAGGTGGTCACAATGAACTAAAAAAGCATTTCCGACCATTACCATTTCTGTGAAGCGTCTATAGAGTAAGTGGTTTGTGACTAAACCCCACTTGTGTCTCTCTAAGCCCCACTTCTGTCTTTCTCTTTCAAAAACGTCCAATCTACTTGTAATTTGTTCCAGCGGCTTCGGTAGAGTTTGATAGAGTTATACAGACTTTCACATCAAGCGCTGCCTTCCTTTAAATTAAAAAAAAAAACAAAGTGTGTGTGAGCACATCCGAAACGTCTTATTTTTTGTGACTCTGGCGTATGAATCAGGCTGAACTTGACCGATGGCATGTGCTATGTTGGCTTTGAGGACCGCTGTAGTTTGTGGCTCATTCGCATACACCTGCGACTCAAGAACACCTCACAAGAAAAAGTCTGAAGAAGTCAAATCGCACGAGCTTGGCAATCGGTTCATATCACCTCCACGTGAGATGACCATGCTTTCAAATCGCACTCGCAGAATATCTAATGTGGCATGAGCTATGTGGCACGTAGCACCGTCCAGTTGAAACCACATGTCGGTGGCGTCCAGATCATCCAATTCAAGCCAAAAGAAGTTATCGACCTAGGGAAATATGAACCGATGACGCAATCAGGCCAAAATTCACACCAAACAGTCGACTTTTTCGGAATTCATTGGATGCTCTTGGATCCCATGTGGATTGGTATCGTCCCAAATTTGTCCCAATTTTGTTTGTTCACGTACCCATTCATCCAGAAATGGGCCTCATTGCTAAAGATAATTTCTCGATGAAAATTAGGGTCAGTTGCCAACTGCTCCAGAAAACACACAGCGTTCTCGACGGTCATTTACCTTCAGTTCCTGGGTCAGTTGGATTTTGTACGGGTGCAGGCCCAAATCACGATGCAAAATTCGCCAAGTTGTGGTCTGCGAAAGGCCGAGTTTATGTGAGTGAAGCGACATTCTCCTGCATACTCTCACAGACAACGGTGGTGTTTTCGGCAGACCTTGTGTTTCATCGGCATACGGGTGTTAGTCGATTGTTCACTGAACCAGTGGAATTGAACTCATCCACCAAATTTTGACTATTCCTTTAGGTAGGTCGATTTGACGACCCTGAAATGGAGGAAGAGCGCGGTACATTGCCCGTATAGAACACCCATTCTGATCGAAAAAAATATATTTGCACGTATTGTTGAATGCTCAATCCATTCATGACGATTCGACAAAACAGACTGATTTATTCTAGTTCGGAAAGTGAGATGCGAAGTGAACTGATAAGGCGGTAGATATTTCAGCATAAGTCTGAGGTTAGTTAGAGTTTTTGTGTTGTATTGACTGTGTAGTAGTGGAATAAAGTTGAGTTCAATTGTACAGTATGTTCAATTATTGTAGAACCTAGGGAGAAACGTTGCATCTCTTCATTTATTCAAGGGTATTTTTGGATCATTTACCCTTTCCAAAAGTGATATTCGTTTTCACTCCAAAGAAGGGAAAACCCATAAATACATGATATCCCTTGCACCATTTTCTCTGGGAACGTCTCAAATTCCTTGTTGGTGAAACACATATGAATTTGATAATCGGTTTTGTAAATGCAATACCCACTACGTGCAATTATAACTCCCTCTTGTACCTTTGTCCTCGTTGTGTTTTCTTTTATTGAAATGACGCTGAGCGGTGAAACTGCTATAGTTGTGAACCAAGGAAGCGAATCCTTTTCAGAAACTCGTCCACTCAAATCTCAAAGGCGATATGAACAAATAGTGCTGGTCATCTGGAAAACGCCACGTCGATGCCCATGATATTTCTGTTAGTTCGAGTAAATCCGCTTATATAAGGGTATGTATACGAAGCATGAGCAGGAGGATTTGGGGTATACATAATGCAAACAACAGCTAAGTCACACCGCGATAGAATTGTGAGATTGTAACCTCTTCAGTTTTCGCGTCTGGCATCCCGAATGCATAACAAATAACGAAGGAGATGTGCCACGTCTCCTTCGGTATTGAGGCCGTCATTCAAAATACAAATAGCAATTTACTTCGTGTCAAATTTGAGTTATGAGTAGGATTGTTCGATATTACTAATTCAATTCAATCAGAGTATTGTTAAATTTAGAAATTGGCTGTATACATCCCTAGAGCAGGGGTGAAGAGTTGGGTTATCGATTCTTCCCACTCTGAAATCTCCTTGTAACCGATATAACTGACAAACGGTATAATAATAATAAATAATAATATAACTTTATTCACAATAGATGAATACAAATACAGATACAAGTAAGTTACAACATAGACTAAGTAAATGAAGCAATTTGAGGATAAGTGTAAAGCACTTGTTTTCCATACAGTATAGTTCCCTAGGATTGTTGTTTTTCTAAAAAAAAACACAAGCACTACATAAGAATCCTTAAGAGCAGTGTCTGTGCGAATGTAGCGATTCACGTTGGATTTGAATGGCCGGAGAATTATTTCACTTGGAAAAACGTTTTCAGAAAGTTTACTCCACATGAACGCAGTTCTCCATATAAAAGAGTTTTTAAACAGTGAAGTTCGACGTGTACTGAGTTGAACTTCAAAACGATGAGCAGCCACAGTCCGTCGCGTATTTCTGATATGCACCGCTCTAGGTGGAATCAAATGTGCCAAGTCCCTTGAACACTTTCCGTGAAAGTATCTATAGAAGAGAGACGAATCTCCAACCTTTCTTCGATGTTCCATACTATCAAGGTTGCAAGTTATGTTCGCGTCTTCAATCAGGCGGATAGCTCTTTTCTGGATGGAATCCAGCAGCTTCAGGATATGTTTAGGGGCGGAGATCCATATATGAGAACAATACTCCAAAGAAGGTCTGATCTGAGCTTTATAAAGCATCAAAAGTTGCTGAGGTGTGTACAGTTTCCTGTTTCGGAACAGTGCTTGAGAAACAGCCTTTGCAATTCCAGCGACATGATTGTGCCAAGACATATTGGTGTCCATTTTATCCACCAACAAACTTATCGAAGCAGAAAGCGGAATTGTCTGTCCTGACATCAATATATCCGGTTCGGAGACATTCATGACATGATGACTGGGTTTTTGTGGCATTGAATTGAACCTGGTTACTTTCACCCTAATTCGAAATCACTTCTAGATCCTCATTAAGATATGCAACCTCCTGCTACCGGTGAAGATGTGCATCCGCAGCCGATGTCCTGATATCCAAATAGAATGACGAGATAAGTGTGCTGTCGTCAGCAAAGCAATATATTGAATTCTTGTTTTTTTCCAATAATTCGTTGATATGGATCTCTCGGGAACACCAGCGTTGATGGTAAAAGTATTCGAGAGATATCCATCGACGGCCACTTGCAGGGAAAGTTCTTTCAGGAAGCTGGAGAGCCATACACAGAAATGATCCGACAAGCCATAGCATCGAAGTTTGGCCAGCAAACCCTCATTCCACACACGGTCAAAGGCCTTAGAGATATCCAACGCAACAGCTCTTGACTCTCCATGTTTTTCGATTGCGCTATTCCAGATATGGGTGACATGCGATAGAAGGTCGCCTGTTGATCTTTGTTTCCGAAAGCCATATTGATGGTCGCTCAAGATGTTGAAGCCTTCCGAATATATGGTGATTGAAAATGAAATATCCTAGATATTTACGAGTAAAATTAGGTATTTTTATCTCCAGTCCATATAACGCTTCTGAGTTCTGTCTTTCATCAATTTGCTTTTTTTATCTTTTGAGACACTATTCAATTCGAGACACTGCTCAACATCCTTCTTATGTATTTATTTATAATGTGAAAATTCGTATAATTACAATCATGGATATCATCTAGGATATCATCTCCATCAATTCAGTAATCAGTCCTTCAGGCAAATTTTACTACATTATATAGGTTGTTTTTTATAGAGGTATAGAAATTTGAAATGGAATAAAACAAAGATAAATTTTTAATTTGACGAGAAACTGACTTTATTCGAGAGATGATCTTTTGGAATTATAATTTGAATATGATCTCTTGCATATGACCGCCACGGCTAGCTCGGACGTAGTCTAATCTAGAGGTCTAATTTTCGATTACTTTTTCCAACATTTGTGGCCGTATATCGTCAATAACGCGGCAAATGTTGTCCTCCGAATGGTCAATCGTTTCGGGCTTGGCGGCATAGACTAGCGACTTCACATATCGCTACAGAAAAAAGTCTAGTGGCGTTGAATTGCGCCATCTTGGAGGCCAATTCACGGGTCCGAAACGCCAAACTATACGGTTATGTTGAATCAATTATGGTACGAGGTGCGTTACATGTTGCCCCGTCTTGTTGAAACCACAGCTCCTGAATATCATGGTTGCTCAATTGATTAATGAAAAAGTCAGTAACCATGGTTCTATAGCGGTCACCATTGACTGTAACGTTCTGACCAGCATCGTCAGTACAGACCAATGATAACACCAGCCCATAAAACACACCAGTCAGTTTTTCTAGATGTAACGGTGTCTCAACATACACTTGAGGATTATGATAATTCCAAATACGGTTTATTGACGTATCCATTCAAACGAAAGTGAGCTTTATCGTTTAACAAAATTCGCTTATGAAATTCGGGAGCAACGGCAATCTTGTTTTGGGCCCATTCGCCAAATCTACGCCTGGCTACGTGTGGCTTCAATTCTTGCACGAGCTGGATTTTGTAAGCACGCAAAAGATCTTTTCGCAAAATCTTCCATAAAATGGATGGACACATCCAATTCCTGTGCACGATGGCGGACAGACTAATTTGGGTTTTCCTCTATGCTACGCTCTACAGCAGTAATGGACGATAATGTTGACCGTAAATACATAATACGCGATACGTATTTCGAACAGAACCATCATTTTCAAAATGATTTTTTCACAATTTGGAAGCGTTGTTCAGGAGTCAGTCTATTCATGTTGGAACGCCAAACCCAACTGAACATAAATCACTTGGCAGCTGACAAAATGGCCACCAGTTAAAAAAGTGTTGCTAACTCAGATTTCTATATCTCTATAAAAACACCTTTTTATTCATTTATGGTAAGGTTCAAATTATGAAATCGCCTTCCCATTGCACAGCTTTTTCCAATATACTTATCAGTTGATTCAAATTCTCTATACACAAAAATTATTTTTCAATCCAATTCCTCTCAACACTCGTTTTCTTCAAGTTAGACATCAATAAAAAATACTTTTTGATACATTAGGAAACTTCCTTGTCAATAGATCATTAAAAAAAACTGATTGGGGTTTTTTATATGTGAACACACTTGAAAATTTCGAAAACTTCTTAGTTTCTGAATACCGCAATGACTCAATTGAATGTTTTGCTTCTTGAGCAATATGAATTATTTCCCAAGGGAAGGGAAGTTGCCCGCAAGGTGACCAAATGAACAAATACTTCACTATTATACCTGACTGAATATTCCTAGGATGGATGCTACTACCATATCGTTTCCCAATTTCTAGTAGTCTGAACTCTCTTCTGTTGCTTCGTCCAAAAGAACCTGGAATGTGTACATAGTTTGCAATGAATGAAATATTATCGTATATAGAACGTTCCTTTAGTATCTAGTATATGGATCTAATTGAAGTAGTATACTGAGCGATTCCCCAGTATATTGACCTGATCAAAGTTTTGAATGAAATTTTGGATATAAATAAAGGGGTGTAGACGTTACTAGGTGGCAAAAGATCATCATGAAAAATGAGGAACAAAACTTCCTATGTTTTCATACCACTTTTATTATTCGTGATTAACCTTACTGTAGTTTCGTCCTATAAGGACATTTTGAAACTAATACAATAAACTGAAAATAATTGATAATATTAGCCCTCATATATCTGAACGCCACTATAGGTAACAACAGAGTTACTACTCTCAATTGAGTACCTGAATTTTGTTTTACTGCGACCATGTTGGTATGCACAGTATCTCTATATCTGTAGAGTGGGGAGGGTGGGTATAGGACCACAGCACTAAGACCACATGCGACCCAATATACATTGTGTCCGTAAAGTATAGAAAAAAATTCATTTTTAGCTAAACAGGTCATTTTAAGAAATAATCCTGAAACACGTCGATTTTTGATGTTAATTTACCGTATTTTAAAATAATAATCT
>WOGR01006927.1:0-12739 GCA_015342045.1 Leptinotarsa lineolata
GATTATTAATTTTCATAATTACCACATATGGGCTGATGAAAACCCTCACGCTATTGTCGAAACTAATCATCAAGAACAGTTTTCTTTTAACGTGTGGCTTGAAGTTATTGAGGATGATTCAATTGGAACTCATTTTCTACCTCCTTGATTGAATTGTGAGGCATACGTTCAATTTTTAAAAGGAGTGCATCTAGTACTGCTGGAGGAAGTTCTTTTGGGCGTCAGAAGGAATATGTTTTTCATGCACGATGGGGCTCTCGCCCATTTTAGTCAAGTAGCACGCCAGCATTCAACTGAAACATATGCAAATCAGTGGATAGGTCGAGGAGGACCACAGAAGTGACACGCTCGATACCCGGTTCTTAATCCCCTTGATTTCTTGATTTGGGGCCATTTACGGCATTTGGTTCATCGTACTTCTGTTAGCGATGTAGAGGACTCAAGAAACCGCATCATCGATGCGTGCAGGGTAATCAGAGAGATATTTGAGCAAATATGTTGCTACATGCGCCGACGTCTAGACTCATGCGTAATGTCTAAAGGTAGACATATTGAACATTTAGTATGATTTCTACATGTTGTGTGTTTTGTTATTAATAAATTAGTTTTGTTTATCACCCTTTAATCGTTCAATGCAGGTACTAACTACAAAATGACAATGAATCCAGTTCGCATTCATGACGATGTATCTCTGTGGGTGTTCGTAAAATAATTTTTTGCTGCGAACTGGTTTATTTTGGGCCAAAAACCGACAAGACATTTTTTGTTTATAATGAAACAGGCTATCGGAAATAAATTTTCAAATGGTTAATAAATAATAAGACAAAAAGTTAAATTGGAAATAAATTTTAGGGGTTGCGTTTTCTACCCCTTACAACCATGGAGTAAACCAAATAAATTACTGGCCAAGTGTCTTTTTGGTAGTACAAAACGTCAGGTTAATTTCAGTATTGTAACTTTTTCAGTGCTTGCGAATAAAATTATTGTACAAATTTTATGTACCCCATTTAAGGTGCTTGAGGGATGCTCCAATGAAGTTTCTTTATATGAAAGATCCTATCTGTTTTTCGATGAGAAATCACCTCCTTACACTTATTCAGTAATAATCTGTATTATGTTTTTTGGAATTGTAGTAAATATATCATTCTATAAAATAGTTGGGAAATTGTCATCAAAGTGGTAATGAAAACAAAATTGTATTTGAAGGCATTCTAATGAAATAATTTAATTAAAGCTACAAAAAGCAGTTATGAAATAAGCTTGAAATAGTTTTATGAAGGTCATACAATCCCGCAGAAAAGTACTATAAAACTGCTACAAAACAATTTACTTTTATAGAAAAATATGTTTTAAAAGATAGTTGTAGAAACGTTTCTGTGATGATTTCATGACTATTTTATAACGGTTTTTTAATTTCATTCAATGAACGTTTTTATGAAAAATTTATGAAACACTTTTATTGCCTACAACTGTATTGTATTCACTGCTTGTCCATTTTGGAAGTAATTATAAAATACTAACAAAATAAAACTGTTACACCACCACCAATCCCAACCACCAATTCTGCTGGTTGGGATTGGCATTGTCTACAGAATTAGAGAGAATTTTATGTGAAAATAAAATATCTGAGATCAATCTTCTACTTTATTGGGATTTAATATTGAAATGTTTTCTCGCATTTTCAATGTCGCCGTTGTCATTGAAATTTTGTTTGAAACAAATATAATTGACTAACTTGTTCTGGATGTTTTCCGGGCGGTTTATATTGAGTTTTATATTGAAGACACCATATAAAAGAATCGAAATTTAGCTCACTATACACAAATGCATTATAAACGCGAATTGAAGATTTGATGTTTTCAAAATGTTAACATGTTCTCATTACACAGCCTATCATCCGTGAGGCGGAGTTTGCGATTGATTCGATATGTATTAGGTCGAAAATCATTTTGGAATCGAATATAATGTCTAGGTCCCTAAATCTTACTCTAGCTATTTGATCATTTCCGATTGAGTAATCAAATTGTACCAAGTTAATGTTCCTTGTGAATGAAATGCAATGGTATTTTTGAATATTCAAGTATAAGTTGGACGAGTTACAATATTCAGTAAGTATATCAAGGTCGTCTTGGTTTTTGTAACAATCATTCAAATTTCGTACGGCAAAGTAAAGTTTCATATCATCTGCATATAACAAAGAGCTGGCATGCCCTAAACACGACTTCAAATGATTTACATATATGATAGAGAATAAAGGTCCTGAGTGTGATCCTTGTAGAACACCTGATGAGGTGATGTACTCTTCCGAACGAAGTCCTTGAACTGTTAACTATATTTCATATTTGAGGGGTTCAAAACTGAAGTAAACCAAGTCCATTTATGGTGAATTTGAGATATGAAGATTTGAAGTTATTTGTCAAAGATTAATTCCCATATCATCATTTTTTTTCGATTGAAGATCACTTAGACCATTCATAACTTGAATATGAGTGCCATTATCGAAACAAGAAATTTAATGGTTTCAGTTTTATAATTTTTTTTCATCTCTCATGTTGGATTTGGTTCACTTTATGGACTATTATGGACTTGGTCCACTTCAGCTTTGAACCCCAAATTTATATGTCTTGTAAACAGATGTATGTACGGTGCTCTCGGACGCGCCACTGGACTTTTTGTTCTATACTTGGTATTATTCCAAACTTTCTCTCTGAAAGATGGTAATTTATCAGAATGGCGGGAATGATTCTCAGAACCGATCGATACCTTTTGGATAATGGGTGGGCATGGTCAAGATTCGGCAATAATTGAAATTTCCTAGTAAATACTATACATAAGGATCCCAACAATTGTAAAATAAAAATAAGGGTAAGTCAATTTTTGGCATGGAGTGATAAAAACAGCCGCTCTTGGGTAAGGTAACAATAGAAGGATTTGAATTTTGTGCTGAGGACTGAGTTGTAAAATTTACCTGTTGTGACTGAATACTATTACCACAAATTTTCAATTTTAAACTAATACAAATAGCAATGAGCACAAATAAATATTTAAGACTATTTGCTCGACCCATGGGGTTTATAAACAATGAATCAAAAATCATAAAATCCTCAAAATTAGGTAAAAATTACGGAGAAATTTGAAGAAATAAGTAGCGTAATATCTAGTTCTGATATTGTGCAACGGTCGGTAACAGACGGTCGAAAGGTCGAACCTCGGACCACCAAAAAATATTGTAATGTGTTGTATACCAAGTATGAATCAATACGTAGATAAGGTATACCTTACCTTCATCAATTAAAATAATATTTTCCAGCCACATAGAATTCAACTTGGTATATATTTTGCCTAGTTAACCTGTTTTACGAGTACTTACCTACAACTGATATGGTTTCATTAGTTTCCTATCTAGCCTGAGCGAATTACTTGGAAATTTCATGTGATTTGAATATTTTCAAATCTTTATTACGCACACGAAACATTGATAGGTTGAACTAGGTACAATTTTTACGGAAATATGTGCCCTAGCAATGATTGGCAGAGAAAAAGGTGTAGTTAAGAGAATCAGGGATGAAAAACCCAGGCCTAATATCATATAATAATATAACTTTATTCAGAATATTCAGAATACATACAAATATAAATACTGAATAGCAATGGAATTACAATGAACAAAGTAGTAATCGACAAGTGATCTTTCACTTGTTTTGATATTTACAAACTAATAACTAGACTATCATTAGATAATATATGTATAAATAATATCAGATAAAATCAAACTAGGATCTAGGTAACACATTAAAACGGCAATAGGGTTATGAAATGATATAAAGAATTAATATAGTATAGAGTAATAAGTTATAATTGCGAGTTGAATTGGTATATTGTGAGTTGAGAGTAACTACTATTATGTATGTATAAATCATATCAGAAAAAAATAGACTAGGATCTGAGGTAACACATTGAAATGGTGTGAGTTTATGAAATAAGATGAAACAAAAATATCATGTATAATATTGGTGTATATATGGATTGTTGCAAATGAAATATGAGTACTAGGCTAACAAACAAATAGATGTAATTGAATGAATTTGATTAGGTATAGTAATATATCGATGTGAAGTAAATGTGCCAGTGCATAATTCACCAGGCAGCCCTTTGTGGAAAATTTAGTGCTACACTGAAAGAAGTGATGGACAGCTTGGTCAAGTGGAATGAATTTATGAGATCTCATTCTGCTCTTCATCACCGACCTTTCAAAGAGTTTCTTTCTGAAGTGATATTGACTTACTGCAACACAACAATGTTGGCTAAGTAGAGGTCAAGCTATTGAACGTTTCTGGCTGATTAAAAACAAGTAACCTTTTTCTTGAAAAATTTAGTTATGCAGAGAGCCAGAAAGCACTATGAGTTCATAATAAACAAGCGCACCACGCTGGTTGTGGCTTTTCTAAGAGATTAATAATATATTCAGATGCGCTCAATTAAGAGTTGCAAGGAAATGGAAAAATAATATGTGATTTGCTACACAACGTGTCTGCTTTCCATCGTAAGCTGGATATCTTTGAAAAAGATATAGCAAGATGAAAATTTATTCTTTTTCCGACAATTCTTGAATATAAACAATTAACCGTAATATTCTTCTGATGAAATCAAAAGGTTATGGCATTGATGGTGATGTTTTCCAATGGTTATCTGACTATTCATCCCATAGGAAACAAGAAGTCAGAGTTCAAGATAATATCTCACAAGAATTGGATATACATATAGGTATGCCGCAGTTAGTGGATGAATTTGGAACTTCATACTCTGTTCTCGACAGAAAACATCGATTATTTCATCCTGTGAGAAATGAATTGGATGAAGTTTCAGTTTCAAATTATTACCAAACAGATAATTCACAATCTATTGGACAGATAGCAAAGGCATCTGGTGAATAAGCTACAAATATTTTTCAGATTTTGAAATTCCACGAATTCCATCCTTTCAGAATGAGGATAATTGACTGAATTAACGAGTTTTATATTCCGAGTTCCTCAAGGATATATCTTGCGACCCTTATTATTTCTTATCTGTTGGGAATAATTTCATAACGGAGCTAGACTGTCCCAAACTCATGGGCGTTCATATATCTCTGTAAATATCAAAATATCAATTTTGACATATTACCCGATGAAACAAACTTCTCGAAATTGTCATTACTAAACCAATTTTTACATTATGAGTACTCAGGTAGTTATATTCTGATATTTATTCAGGAACTACTCCAACTGTTTATATTATTTTATTTTACCTTATCTGACATCATTCACAAACATTTTAAATTGTATTTTATAGTTATACTTGTAATTCAATAAATATCACGCACAAGCTCTATGAGCTTCAATGATTTGCCATGTTCATTTCCGTGCTTGTTACATGTTCTATTTTCATTTTTTATACGTTTTTGAAATAAACATTATTATTATTATCAATTCATTCAAAAGCTGCTAATATATGCTAAAATCTCATATTTGATGGACGCACTCTCCCTTTTGAAAGTGGTTGATAACATTTTTTGGTGAATCTTTGAGCTCGGACTTCCTTTGTCTGAAAAAGTATTAGTCATACCAAATATTTGAAATCTATGAAAAAAACATGAATTAAATATCAATAATATTGAAAATACCGGCAACAAAAATTTTGTTTTTCTATTCAATTTGTCGATAGTACTTAGTGTTTCTTGTAACCAACTGAAATCTGCACTTTTTATACCAATCTATGAAAAGATGACACCAATAAAAATAAAAACTATCAAGAAATAAGTATTCTCTGAAGTTATTCGAAGTCAGTATGAAAAACCAATCAATATCCTCGTTCACTTTATATGAACCCCCTTCATCAATTCAACATGGCTTCATGAAAAACAAAAGTACTGAAGCAGCTCTGTATGTCTATATCCATATGACTATATCTATATGACTATGACTATATCTGTATGACTGTAGAATGAGCTGTTTTTTCGGATTTCGCTCCGTGTTGTGTGTTTTTGATCCTCACAAGGGTTATTTTCAGCAAAGTCTCATTTGCCATCTTCTGGTGATGTCTGGAGTTTGAAAATAGACTGTCAAGTGAACTCTGCAACAGGTTGAACATGAACATAAATAGTTCTCCCAGTATGTCAATTTTCAAGTTACGATGGAAATCTTATTTTTTGCTATTCCGTTGATATAATATTTTGTTATTACATTTATTTATGTATTTGATTTCAACCAAACAGGCCAAGATGGCCTTATTACATAGTTAACAACTTTACAAAATACTTGAGGTGTAGTAATTAAGCTATGAATCTAAAGCATAAACATAATACGTATCTAAGTATCATGAATTGCAAGGGCTTGTAATCAATCCACAATAAAAATATTGAAAATATCGAAAAAATCCATCGAGACCTATAACATTCCATAAGGAGATGATCAGAATATCATTGATAATTACTTTATAATAAACTTTAGGAGGTAAAGAAAAATCTACATTCACAAATACATTGTAACTGTTGATTAATTTCATAATACTCACGAGAGGAGCTCTCGAAGTTAAAAGAGAATTTGGTTCATTGAACATAAGTATTGTACGAGTACGCCGCCCAGGTACATTAAAAGGGATAAGTGAAAGAATTTCGTGACTGTTGATCAGCTTGTACAGAGACATAATAGCAGATAGATTTCTTCTTTGGTCCAAGGAAATTATTTTGAATCCATTCCTTAAATAAGTTGATCTAACTGTATTATAGTCAGGCCACAAACGGTATTTTCTATAATACAATATTCTTCAAAATTTATTCTGTACCCTCTCTATTTTATGTAATGAGGATGCATACTCCGAGAACCACTGTAATGATGCAAACTCCAACTCAGGTCTCATCAGTGCAAAATAGAGTAGTTTCATTGTGGTAGTATTTGTGAAAGTTGCAGATTGCCTCATCACATATCCTAGTATTCGGTTGGCGGTGGATACTATATTTCCTATATGCTCCACAAATGAAAAAACTATATTGGTAGGTTAATTAAAGATAACTGGTTCTTTAGTGCGAGCTATACCCAACAGTTTACACTTACTGAGATTGAAATGCAGTTTATTAATCAGACTCCATTCATAAATACTATTCCAGTCCTTCTGCAGTATAACACAATCCCGTACTGACTGTATTTTTTCATATACTTTGAGGTCATCTGCAAAAAGAAGGTATTTCGAGTATTTAATGACCGAAAATAGATCATTTATGAATATAATGAAGAGAAGAGGCCCCAAATTGGAACCCTGAGGCACTCCAGAGTTTGCATGATAATTTCCTGATACATTTCCTTCGTGCCTGACAATATATTTCCTATTTTCCAAGTAACTTTTTATTAATTCAAATAAATTCTTCGTTAATCCGAACCATGTCAACTTTTCCAGAAGTACGTCATGATTTCATATGTTTAAATGCTTGTATTTTTTCATGGCTTATAAGCTTATGATTGGTGTTCTCTTTGTTTCTATATGAAAATATCAACTATTCACTACTCCTTACTATTTGGCAACTAAAATAATTATTATGAGTATTTCTTTATAAGCAGTCGAATGGCCATTCTTTCAGAGTGAAAGTGGGTTTCCAACTATACGTGTACTTTTCTTATTAAAATTCACTCTTGAGACAGTTGAAATGATGATTGACTCATTTGATGTTATGTGACATATCAGCTGATAAAACTTGGTTGCTTAATAGATATATTACATCTGAACTCTAACGGAGCGTGTCTTTATTTTATTTCAATTCATTTATTGAGTAATCTACAGAACGAGCAGCTCCAATTATCCATTACAATATTTTAAAACTAATTAATTAAATAAATAACCACTCTCAATACATGAAATACGACCACTAAAACTAATGTATCTCCAAATCACCTGAATCAGAATCAAATTCAAAGACAGATTGAGTTTAAAATAACAAATGGACCTTTTTCATTCAAATCGGCTTTCAGTTATATTCTTTAAAAATGTTTTTACATTACTTTTGACACAGAAATCTGTATTTCTCAAAGAATTTGCGAGAGAATAGTTCTTGAGATAATTTCAGAAATATTGGTCTTGCAGATGTGAACGTTATTCTATTCCCTAAAGTTGAAATGGAGCAATTTATATGCAAAACCATTCGTTCTGAGGTCCTTTTTTCTCCACTAATAAAATGAATTGCTTTCATACAAATACACAAAATGTATGTATGAACTTCCGATCTATTTTCTAGTATAATGATAAATTTTGATAACATTAAAACATTTGTTAGTATTTCAAGCGAAAATTATAACTTGGCTGGTAGTTTCATTAGCATAAAATCACAGTTATACGGTTTTTATCAAAAATATTTGTTATTCTTTTGTCGGTCTTATTGTTGAAAATCACAATCTGGAAAAAATAAAAAAAGATTTAAGAAAACCTTTTTTTTGGTAATCAGCTGTCGCCTCCATACGAACGACAACTCTCAGAAGTTGAGAAACTTTTGCGAGCTAAGGACTAACGAGGTCTTACCTTTTAACGTGTGATTCCTAACACATCGATTGATTGAAACATCTGATTTCCTCCACAAAAATTAGGTTTTTTCAATACTGATTATTAATTACGAAATACCCAATTCTTTGTAAAAACTTAAAAGGTGATTTTCGTACCGATGACAATTTCTCTCACCTAAACTTCGTAATCTATACCTTTTGCAATTGTATCTGATTGGTGAGCTATTTTCCCTGCACCTCTCTGCATAAGTAAATTATTAATTGGAACAATTTGAAGAAATCAATAATGCCATCAATGCATACCGAACGGAAAACATACATAAAAAGGGGCAATAACCCCGTGGGGTGAGTCAACAGACAGGAGCAGCAAGGATGGGGGATGGATTGTGCAGAGCCGGTTTCAGTTGGAGATTTCAATAGATTTGGTGGATGAGCCGGTGACGTGAAAAAGAAATATGATGTGAGTGTTTTGGAATTGCTTTTCATTTTCATATTGAGAATATAATACAATTATGTCCAAGGAAGTTTACAGTGTTTTTACTAAATATATCACCAAATTATATAGTATTGGTATGCCAAGATTTACTAAAATAGTACATTTAAATAATTTTTACGTACTGTGATCGGAAAATATCAGCAGAGCAAGTAGAATGGCTAACTTGCTTCCTCCAGATTTCATTTATATCCTTCATACGTTTATAGGAAACAGACGTGATTTGCAATCTACGTAGCCTCAATAGAAAATAATGATACATAATAATTTGAACGGAAGTCATTTCTAGCAAATAATTATGCGAAATTATGAGACCGACATATCTCGCTCAGTTTGGTGAAAGAAGAGATGATGAAATGATGAATTATATATAAAATTCACATAAAATTTGAGAACACGTGAAATGATAATTTTAACTTTGAAAATTGGAAATTTCAAATTACCTCAGCGACATCAAAATGCTCTCATGATTTATAACGTCTGAATTGAACAAAGTTATCTCTTCTAATGAAAATAATGAATAATGAACGTTTAATGTAACGTTTCAGTTTTTACTCAATTGATTTCAGTCCATTTGCAAGGCAATGTGATTAGGATGTAACCCCCTGTATTGATTTATATTGCTGAACTTGTAACATGCCATTTATTTAATACAATATTTTCACAGATATACCTCTACGCATTTGGCAGCAGTCCAGTGGATACATCCTCGGATTAATTTCATTTTTACAAGTGGTAAGTTTGATTCAATATGTGTTTATATTTCTAAACATCATGGTTAAGAAGTAAATACAAAATGTCAAATTCTTCTTCTTATATTTTAAGGCAGTTGACATAATCGCTCAGAGATAAGCCCAGAAAATATATTTTTGCGTTTGATAACTGACAAGCTTTCTGTTGATATACCGGAATGAAATGGTGGCAACAGTCCTTCAACCTCTAACGATATTTGAAGTAATGTCAAAAATCCATATATTCCGGCCTTTCTGTTCCTAGCGCTTATCAAAGAACGACGTGGTGATTAGAATATAAGTTATTTGCAATAATCACATTTCCCAGTTCCCGATAGCTATAAAGGGAGATATGCAATTTTTAAATTGATATCAAGTGATGAGTTGAATTTGATTTTTTTTTGTTGACATATATTGAATTGGAGTAAATTTTTTTAACAGCACTTTTTCTTTCTTCAGTGTGCTATAGTTCTGCCAGAAAAAATTAATTAAATAAAAATATTAAATAAATAAAAAAGTATCAACGATAGATAGATCCAAAGAAGGGGTCTGTTAAGAAGCCAATCAACTTACTGCACGAGTGCAAATTTTTGCTGGCATAATTGATAAGCACCGAACAGGTTGATGGACCTTTAGACCGCCGACCATACAAAAGTAGCTGAGTCAACCCTTTGGTGATTGTGAAACTTCGTATAAGTATATTACGAGACTGGAGTGAGGTTGAATGCATTCAACTGGAGGTAAGGTCGAGAAATAGCTCATCATCCTTGTGTCCAAGGAACCACGTACATTGAATTTTTGAAAATATTGTTTTGTTTATTATTTGGAGATAGTTTATCTGCAGAGACTGGTATCGAAAAGGATTTTTTATCACTCTTATTCGCTGTAGATGGCGCCCTATAAGATCTTGGCATAATATCCTTTTCGTTGCCCCTCAATTGGACTTCCAAAAGCCCAAGTACTTTGGTAACGACGATCCACGCTTTTGCCTCCGCAGACTAGAGCAAGCTGTGTCTAACGTGGCGACATATTCACAGAAAACGTTAAAATGAATTTAGATATAATCTCTGTACAGGTATCCGAAAACCACCCTGAAAAAGCACTCAAAGTCCTTGTTAAACTCACAAACGATTATTTTTCGAATAGTATGTTTTCTGGTGACAAGAACAAAAAAATTCTCCTATTCTGGCACTTGCCGAAATCATTTAAAAAATTTCATATTCTTATACAGGGTGTTTCCTAACTACGTTGAAGAACTTCAGAGGGTGATTCGTTAGGTTGAGAAAAGAACTTCTATGAATATATGTCCGGAGTTGCTTTGTTTCTGAGATACAGGGCTTTAAAGTTTAAAAAACGATATTTATAAAATATTAAAATTATACTTATCGATTTTTTTGAAATTTGCTACAGCTATTTGCTCATTTAGCCCAAATTATATTGCTATATTGAAACTATTAGACCCAGTGGCGTCTCAGTGGGCGCCACAGCAAACAATATTGAGAACAAAAAAGAACGTCACTGACTTTTCTTGTAGTTATTTCATTTTTCAGATTAAACAACTGAAATTACTCTTTTTCGCCTTGTGTTTTCTTCATATCAAGCTTCGGTTTTGAGAAACAGAAATCACCTCTAAAAACTATCCATAAAATAAAAACCAAAGGTGAATAATGAAAAATTTCGATTTCGAAGTTGATGAGCAAAATGTCCACCTTCTGATGGAATACATGACTGCAATCGATTTGTCATTGATTGTCTAAGTCGTTCAAAAATACTTGAAGTATTTCTTCCTTATGACATAGCAATTGCCAATTATTCGATTCACTTCGATTAAATAAATTATTCACATCTAGAACAGGAGTTTTATGAACAAGAGTCTTCAGGTGACCCCATAAATAGAAATCTAGAGGATTTATCTTAGAACTGCAAGCTGGCCAGTTCTGAGGTCCTGCACGTCCAATCCAGCGATTGGGATAGGTGATATCTAGATGCTGACGAACAAAAATACTAAAATGAGCGGAAGCCCCATCGTGCATAAACCACATGTTGCCTCTTACATGTACCGGCACTTCTTTTGATAAAATGGGTAAATGATCTCGCGAAAAGTCCATATAGGATTCACCTGTTAATCTTGCTGGTAGAAAAAATGGGCCAATTAGATAGTCACCAATCATTCCTTCCCAAACGTTTAGCGAAAATTGTTGCTAATAACGTGGCAAAAATGGGCGTTGTGAAAGTTCACAATAGCATCTTATGAAAAATATGCTTCTTCCGAAAAAGAAATATTTGTTGAAAAAATTATTGTGTGCCATCGTATGAATTAACTACCTGCAAAAAATTAACTTTGGGTGAAAGTCACGAGACAGTAGAGCTTGGATATAGCTGTGATATAGGTATAGGAAATTTTTTTTAGAGCTGTCCATATGGTTTTTGGGTTAACTTCCAGCTGTAGTGCAATCTTCAGGCGTTGTTACAGTTCCTGGTCTACCCTCACCTGCATTTTTATTGAAACTGCCAGTTTCACATAATCTTGCATGGATCGTTTCAAATGCTTTAGCACTTGGAATTGCTCTGTTAAGATATCTTTCCTGCTAAATTCTCCGTTCTTTTTTCGCATTTCCATTTGCTAATCCGTGAATAAAGTGCATGTCAGCCATTTAAGCGTTTGTAAAATTATTCATGATGGAATCACTGCTAATTGACAACTCTGACTTACACTGATATGACAACACTATCACTGTCAGCTGATCTCCAATGCGGGTGTTTATATATGCGAAGTGGTTTTAAATATTTTTCTCGAAAACAATATGAAAAAAACACAAGCGACAAAAGTTGTTTTTCAGTTAATTAATCTAAAAAAATAAAAACTACAACAATATATCAGTGGCATACTTTTTCCCGATATTATTGGCTGTGGTGCCCATTGAGACTCCACCGGACTTGAGTTCAATGTAGTTACTTCAAATAACTGTAGCAAATTTTAATCAAGCCAA